>KN472145.1:582-27854 GCA_000787095.1 Periophthalmodon schlosseri | reverse complement strand
AAATAATCACACGCTTCTGTTAAAGTGATGTAAACAGCAAAATCCTGTGATTTTGGTCAGATCATGGTCCCTCTGATCTGTCACATCACATCAGACTGAGCTGTTTATTAAAGTCATCTTAAAAGGTTCAGAAATCATTTATGTGAATGTGTACGTGTGTACAGAGGGATATGAATGTGTCTGTTTTTTTCCACGAAAATGGAAAAAGAAATGGATGGGTTTAGTTATCTAAAACTCACATGGGCCCGAGAGAGAGACTGTTCTTTCCACTGATCCATACACAACTGATCAATACTGAACAGTACAAACGGATCGATCGCTCCCCCTGGAGGCAGCGACCAAAGAGCGAACCCAGCAAAGAACCAGGGTCTGGGCTCAGGTCCAAAAATGCACATGGTTTTCATGTTTTTTCAAATTGTGACTTGGTTTGGCTGGATAGTCCCTGTGCTAAATATGCATCATAGTTTTACACAAGTTAAAGCAACAGTATGTAACTTTTTTGCCAATAATCGAGTAATTTGGGCAGGTTTTGGCCCTTGCTAGGCAACAGTTACGGAATGACCTCTACAGACATCACATCTGCTGCCTGTGTCCAACCTGGTAACGTTACAAATTTCACCAGAATAATGTTGTAAACCATCTTCACCAAATCACCATTTATTTTCACTTCTACAGAAAGTCCCAGACCACAAATCCCAGTCCCTAGTCCCAGTCCTTGTCCCAGTCCAGATCTTAGTCCCAGACCAGATCTTAGTCCCAGTCTGTACCTCATCCAGGACCCGGTTCTTAGCTCTGGTTAGGGCCACGTTCAGGACCTGGATCCAGGAATCTTTCTCCTCTGGACTCACAGCCAGAAACACCAGAGTCGCCACCTGAAAAACACAAGGTCATCCTCTGCATCGCTTTCATCCTCTGCCCCTCTTCTCCTCCTCTGTTCTTCCTCTTCTCTCGTCCTCCTCTTTCTCCACCTTCTCATCCTTTGATTCTCTTCCTCCTCTTCTCCTCCTCTGCTCCTCCTCCTCCTCCTCTGGTCCTCCTCTCCTCCTCCTCTCCATCCTCTTCTCCTCCTCCTCCTCCTCTGCTCCTCCTCTAGTCCTCTCCTCCTCTCCATGCTCTTCTCCTCCTCCTCCCCCTCTTCCTCCTCCCCCTCTTCCCCCTCCTCCTCCTCTTCCTCACCGTGTTGCCAGGTGCAGAGGAGCGCAGCAGTCTGAACTTGCTGTGGTTCTTTTTGCTTCGGCTCCGGTTCTTTCGGATCTCCTCACAACGATCGAAGTTCAGAAGATCCAAGACCTCATCAGCCCGACCAGGCTCCTTCACCTGAGAGACACCAGAGACCAAGGTTAGACCAGGACTGAACCAGGACTGAACCAGGACTGAACCA
Source organism: Periophthalmodon schlosseri (assembly GCA_000787095.1). NCBI lineage: Eukaryota > Metazoa > Chordata > Actinopteri > Gobiiformes > Gobiidae > Periophthalmodon > Periophthalmodon schlosseri. Next base: position 26,473 of record KN472145.1, on the reverse strand, counting down.
GGACTGAACCAGGACTGAAACAGGACTGAACTAGCACTGAACCAGGACTGAAACAGGATTAACCCAGGATTTATCGAGGTGTGGCTCATATTCAAATGCAGAGCAGGATTTGCATGTTTTCTTTGTTGCTGTTCTGGTCCTTGTTTGTCCCTTAGACCTCACACAGATCTGAGCAGGATCCTAACCAGACCAGAGGTTATTTTGAGTTCTGTGTTTGCCCCAGGGGCGACTGTGGCTTCAGAGCCTGTGCTGTCACTGCCCAATTTGGCAATGTTTTTTCAAGTGAGAATGCCCAGAAACTAAAGTTGCTATAGTAATAGTACTTAAAATTTTTTTTTTTTTTTTAATTTATTCACTCTCATCAAATTCACTCTTGGAACATAAACTGTTTTACTGATAAATACTTGCTCAAAGTTTGTGAAAACTCTGTATTCGATTTGGCTCCAGTTCACTTTCTATTGAAAAACCATGACCTTTCTCTCTGTAACTGCTGCGGTCAGACTCATTTTGGTCTTAAAATGTTGGTCTTAACCCGCTCTACATGATCCTGGGGTTTTTATTTCATTATTTGTCCCTAAATCATGCTCTCGCTAGTGTTAGCAACAGGTTTGATTGACAGTGTTGCTAAGCACTTGGCCGCTACCCAACCAGTGGTGTGGGTGGGAAAGGGCGTTGCCTTCAACAGCCTTGCTCCTCTTGGTTGCTATGATAATCACAGTCGGATTTCCAAATATGGAAGATTAGCCGCTATAACTGCTAGTCTCGATGAGATTTGTTTTTGGTGCTATGGGTGACGTTTGCAGTTAGAAAACGGAGCAGAGTTGAGTAAAGTCTGACAGAGAACTTTGAGGATTCTGGACAAATACTATCATTTTTGTTTCTGTTTCTAAGAAAAAACCCATGACCATTTAAGATGAAACGTATGTGTTTAAACAAGTTAAACAGGTTCAGTTTCAAAAGGTGCTATATCAGGCAGTGACAGAGCCGTCATGCCTCTGAGCAGCGTTGTGGTTTGTGATTCTAATCCCTCAGATCACATGACCTCAGCATCAGAGATTACCTCAGATTACCCCGGATTACAGGAGAGGGTCACGTCAAATACAAGTTGTGATTTACTCCTGGTTTAGAACTGGTTCAGTCCTGGTTCAATCCTGGTTCAGTCCTGGTTCAATCCTGGTCCAGTCCTGGTTCAGACCTGGTTTAGTCTGGGTTTAGTCCTGCTTTAATCCTAGTTTAGTCCGGGTTTATTGAAAGTGACTTTCTCTTGTTCTTGGTTCGAGCTCATGTTTCACTCAGGTCTAATTTCACAAATACAGCCCTCATAAAACCTCCCACAAACCAAGACTAAACATAGACTAATCCAGGACTAAACCAGGTCTAAACCAGGTCTAGACCAGGTATAAAGCAGGTCTAAAGCAGGACTAAACCAAGACTAATCTAGGACTAAACCAGGACTAAACCAGGACTAAACCAGATCTTATCCAGGACTAAATAAAGTCTAAACCAGAACTAATCCAGGTCTAATCCAGGTCTAAACCAGAACTAATCCAGGTCTAATCCAGGTCTAAACCAGAACTAATCCAGGTCTAATCCAGGTCTAAACCAGAACTAATCCAGGTCTAATCCAGGTCTAAACCAGAACTAATCCAGGTCTAATCCAGGTCTAAACCAGAACTAATCCAGGTCTAATCCAGGTCTAAACCAGAACTAATCCAGGTCTAATCCAGGTCTAAACCAGAACTAATCCAGGTCTAATCCAGGTCTAAACCAGGACTAAACCAGGTCTAATCCAGGACTAAACTAGGACTAAAACAGGTTTAAACCAGGACCAAACCAGGACTAAACCTGGTCTAAACCAGGACCAAACCAGGACTAAACCAGGACTAAACAAGGTCTAAACCAGGTGTAAACCAGGTCTAAGACAGGACTAAACCAGGACTAAATCAGGTCTAAACCAGACCTCACCTCCTTGTGGCAGATGAACAGTTGGTCTTGTCTCAGAATCACAAATCGGTTTTTCCATATTTCTCTGAAGAGGCCTTTTCCACAGAATTTTCGGATCCATCCAGTTTTATCTGGCTCCAGGCCTCCCTGTGAACCAGAAAACAGTCAGATGCCCTTCCTGTGGACCAGAAAACAGTCAGACGCCCTCCTTGTGTATCAGATGCCCTCCTTGTGGACGACAAAAAGTCAGATGCCCTCACTGTGTGTCAGATGTCCTCCCTCTGACCTCTTGGCAGTATGTGTATTGATACAGAGATGTGCATCGTGATACTTTTAAACAATAAACATTGATTCTAAATGAGAGTCATCACATCTTGACCACCTCATTGCTGTGAGGCTCTGCTGAGACGGTGATGCTTCTCATATGACCACCTCACTGCTGTGACAGATTGCTGAGATGGTGACGCTTTTGATATGTGATATAACAATGTGAACATGATGCTAACGGTTGTGAGACGGTGACGCTTGTATTCTGATATGTGATATGATATGACAATGTGAACATGGCAAAAGGCCTTTGCTTATTCTACATCAGCTAAACACTGATTTAGTTTCACTTTTATCAATGGTTTTAAGAGATATCCCTCTATCAGGTGAGGTACTATGCAACACACAGCCCTACCTCCCTGTGTGTCAGATGCCCTCCCTATACGCCAGATGCCCTCCCTGTGTGTCAAATGTTTGGACTTAGGAACTGTTCTTGGGTTAGAGGAGACTGTTACACCCCTCCTCCACCGCAGCAGCAGAACCAACAGCCTCCTCAGGCTCTCCTCTCCTCTTCGCCTCCCCTTCTCCTCCTCCTCTGCTCCTCCTCTCGTCCTCCTCATCACCTCTCTGCTTGTCACCTCCTCTGCTCCTCCCAAACCCTTAGAGCCCAGAACTGATGCTTTACAACAAAGAAACAATGGGCGTGTCAGGTGACCCGCTCGAGGTCACATGATCCTCGGCTCCGCGTGCGTCACAAAGCACGCGCATAATTCATGAGGGTGCAGGCGCCTGTCAGTCATGCGCGCGCATGCCTAAATAACATTTAACTTTGACTACGCGTTTCTCTCGCGTTTAATCCTCCGCGCCGCGTCTCTCAAGCGTTTCACACGCGTCTGCTCCGGAGACTTCCCATCTGCTCCTCCGCACTGCCCCGCTCCGCCCTGAGCCACGAAGGGTCGTTAAGTCACGGAAGGGGGCGGGGGTCGGTACTCACCCGTTTACCGGAGCTGTTCTTCTTCATGACGCCGGGACGGGACCTCCTGTACCGGGGGACAAAGTGCAGAGGTCCCGCGGAGCGGAGCGGGAGGTCCGGCTCAGCTCCTCCGCCCGACACTCGCTCCTCTGCGGCCTCACGGTGCTGCTCCTCGCCGCTCACACACTCTTCACGGGTAGACTCCGCTCCCCCCCGCGCTAAGACACTCCTCTCGGCTTTGTTCCGCAGGTCTCGGGTTGTTCCGTTACTTTTAACCGGCTTTAGTGCACTTCTTCCCCGGATCTGGTGCTGTCTCCCAGGGCAGTGTTCGATTCTGTCCGCGGCTCTGTCCTCTCTCTTCGCTCCTCTCTGTGGCCGTTCCTCGTTGCTCTCTGTCCGGTCTGGAGCTGCAGATGCCTCGGTGTCCGGTTACCCCTTCCTCCGGGACTCCCGCTGCTCCGTGGCTCCTGGGTAGTCTTGTGACGCCCCCTACAGGCCGAGTCCCTTTGAGTCCCTGTTACATAACCACAGCTTTGTAGAGCCAATGTCATTCTAAGCTACCTCGTTTGAATCTAACTTAAAGTATGATGTTGTTCTGATGATTCTTTCATTTTGACTTCATCTGGTGGATAAAACCGGCTGTAAATATAAATTATAGTTTTAAACTAAGAAGCAGTTTGTGAAGAAAAATGTGCATATATTTTATTAAGGGACATCAATATAACAAATACCAACTGGTGATAATACATATGTAATACATAATGTATATTTTTAAGGCCTTTAAATCAGTTTAAAAGACGACAGAGAAAACAAAAAACAAATAACAATAAAAAATAACAATATAACAAAATGATTTAATAATACCAAAATAATAAAGACGAGAGTGGTATTAGGCTATATGTATAATAAAGGTTCTATTTGATTGGTGATGGACAGGGCATATTCTTTTTAATATATCTATCTATGGCTTTTATGTTTTTTTTTTTTTTTTTCACTTTTCATATGCTTTTTTTTTTTTTTTTCACTTTTTAGTGTATTAAAATATATGTTTACCTCTATAAGTAAAACATTGACTCTGGGGGGAAGTAGAGTTTTGTTTTATAGAGTTACCATATGCATATGAAGTACGCTCCCTGCCGTAGGCCTGTCCCATTTTGGCACGGCCGGAAGAGTACCCTTCGTCGGCCGGGTACTTCGAAGTGTGCAACCGTCGAATTGGGATAAGGCCATAGACTGCGTGAGAGTCCCACATTGATAACATCACTGTTCTGTACAAAAGTTCGGCACAGTTTACACAAGAAACACATTTTTTTCCAATATTTCCAACATTGTTTCAACAAAATAAAAGGTGTATTCGTCAGATAATAATCTCTGTAACAGTTATGCATTTCCCTAGCATGTCCCTGTTATGACTTCAAACCAGGAAGTACAAATTTGAAACCTAAAAATGGCCAACCTGTCAGAGCCTCTTTAAATCACTGACCAGATCAATATTTTTATGTATTTATATTTGAATGCATTTTAAAGGTGCACTACGGAACTTTTCTGGTAGAGGGTGCACCGTCAACATTTTATCAAATCTCCATGGAAGTGTTATAAAATGTCCCACAGTTTGGCATTAAACTTATTTATTTGCATGGAGACGAGCAGGTTAAGTTACACAAGTTACAGGCCATATGTATGGAGAGGTGACACCACTCACAGTAGAAGTGCATGTTTTTCAAGGAATTTTGAGCATGCGCTTGATACTAGATACACTTGAAACCAGAAGTTTACACTATACAAAAAGTACACTATATAAAAAGACACATACGCTTTTTTTTTTTCTTACTGTCTGACATGAAATCAGACTAAACTTTTCCTGTTTTAGGTCAACTAGAATTACCAAAATTATTTCTATTTGTTAAATGCCAGAATAATGAGAGAAGGATTTTTTAAAGACATTTTTTCATTACTTTCTTCAAAGTCAGAAGTTTACATACATTTCATTAGTATTTGGTACCATTGCCTTTAAACTGTGTGACTTGGGTCAAATGTTTTGGATTTCCTTCCACAAGCTTCTAGTAGTAGTTGGCAGGAATTTTGGCCCATTCCTCCTGACAGAACTGGTGTAACTGAGCCAAGTTTGTAGGCCGCCTTGTTCGCACATGCCTTTTCAGGTCTGTCCATACATTTTCAATAGATCAGGGCTCTAACGGCCACTCCAAAACATTAACTTTGTTATCCTTAAGCCACTTTATAACCAGTTTGGCAGTATGCTTCGGGTCACTATCCATTTGGACCCAAGCTTTAACTTCCTGGCTGATGTCTTGAGATGTTGCTTCAGTATTTCCACATAATGTTCTTTCCTCATGATACCATCTATTTTGTGAAGTGCCCCAGTCCCTTCTGCAGGTTCTTTCCTCATGATGCCATCTATTTTGTGAAATGCACCAGTCCCTCCTGCAGCAAAACAACTTCACAACATGATTTCACAGTTGGGATGGTGTTCTGGAGTTTGCAAGCTTTTTTTCCTCCGCATGTAACGATGCTCATTATAGCCAAACAGTTCAATTTTAGTTTTGTCAGACCACAGGACATGTTTTCAAAATTAAGGTCTTTGTCCCTGTGTGCACTTGCAAACTGTAATCTGACTTTTTTATGTTTCTTTTGGAGTAATGGCTGAAAGGCCACTCTGCCAGGAAGGTACAGTACTCATTTCACTGTGGATAATGACACACTCTTACCAGCTTCAGCAGCATCTTCACAAAGTCTTTTGCTTTTGTTCTTGGGTGGATATGCACATTTTGTTAACAGTGCGATTCCAGCTCCTACAGATGAATACTGTCGTTGTGTTGTTTGTTTAGATTTAGGTCTGAAGATGGCGTTATAAATAGGAGATAGATGATGTCTGAGGCCCCCGTTCAAAGATGGATTGTCTTTCCTAACTGTCTTTCCATAGTAAAAGCCAAAAGTAAAATCTGTCAACTGGACAAAAAGTTGTAGGAGTGAAGACATTTGGCTGCTCATCCAAGGCGCAGTTCTGGTCAGATTACTGGTGGACACTGCCTTATGTCAATCTGAAAAGAGGAGCTAACTACACTGAAATTGAAAACAGCTATTGTTTACAGTTTCTGTATGTAGGCTAGGTCTGTTGCACTACACTAAGTGTGCACTGTGCCTGAGTCATACTTAGCGTAGTCATTCAGCTCTTAATGGGTGCTTTCACATCTATTAGCATTCTGGCTAACGCTATCGTTTTCTTTGTTTCCTTTGGATCTGAGGATGGAGTTATAGATGGGGAATAGATGATGTCTAAGCCTCCATTCCTGTTCAAGGAAGGATTGTCTTTCCTAACAAAAATAGCTTATTTAACTCCCCTCTCAAACCATTTCTTTTCTCTGGCTAAGATCTGTACCTCACCATCTTCAAAGAAGTGGTTAGTGGCTTTGAGATGGAGATGTACAGCAGACTGGGGGACTGGGAGTTTTTTGTCCTTTGGGTGAACCAGTTTCTGTCTGAAAGTGTTTGTAGGTTTGAAATAGACCGGAATTTCATACTGTCTAAAAATTCTCTGAAGTTTTTCAGACACACCAGCTGTGTACGGGATAGTTACACCTTCCCTTCTAGGTTCAGATCTTTGGCGCAGATCTGTACCTCACTGTTAAGAGTTACGGATAATTTGGGCTGAGTTGAGCAAACCAAAATGATAGAATGATATGATAAGTGTAATGCTTGTAGGCTAGGGGGCTTGACTGCGACCACGGTAAGTAAAATACAAATACTAATGGCAGCATCAGAAGGCTGGTTCTTGGTTGAGCCTGGGGTGTGACTAAAAATACAAACAGCCAGTACTGAAATTTTCAAGAATGTATTGATGGAAAAATAAATAAATAAGAAAAACAGTAATGTACAGTGACCAGTACTTGTATTGTGGGTTGTTTCAAAAGTTCAGTGTTCTTTGTATTATTAGTTTATACTGATGTTTGTGAATGAAAAGTCCACGTTCCGATCGAAAAAAAAAAAAAAAATTATATAAATAGGTTCCAAGGGAAAGCAGTAGGATGAGTCTGAAAGTCAGTTTTGTCCTACCACGTAGAATCTGGGTAGCTCGCCATCAAGATGTGAGGGTTGTAGTCCATATTTCTTTTTTTCAATCCAGGAAAAAAAAACAGACCTATAAGAAGGTCAAAATAATAAATGAACATTTGCATAACAAAAAATATCTGCATTTGCACAATATGTTACATATCTATACAAGCAGAGAAAATACATTGTATCAATATATAATTGTAAATTATGACTATTAAACACAGTCATGATCAGTAATTCATTAAACAAACGAGAAGCGCACTTTTCCATATATCAAAATACTCAATTGTACTGATTAATAATCTAATTACAGTTCACAATGCTGAAGCAGATTCTGAAATTAATAATTAAAGTTGCGCAATAAATAAAAAATCGTAGCTACATTCATTCATTTATTCTCTTTAGAAAACAAAATGGAGGCGTATAGCTGATTTAGCGTTCACTCAAAAAGTTATCGAAGTGCACAAAATTAATTCAGAAGAGCAGTATAAAATAATGCTCCAAGTAACTGTATTGTTATTTACAATTCGGGTTTAACGTAACTTAAATTGGCTCTATATTTAAATCAATAGACGTGGTGTTTCATAAACTCCAAGCGCGAGTAGACAGTGCAAATCGCCGACCTGAGCACGCCACAGCCACAGTGAGGAGCGGAGGAGGAGACAGGGAAGTGACCTCTGTGACCCCGCAACTTAGACTCAGGGCGGACCGCAGCAACAGGAAGTGGCATCCAAATAAAAGCCTTAGGAAGCGCGGGTTACATAAGGGACGAGTATTTATGGTCTCCGGTATTTTACATATTTTATATCTTTGTTACTATTATTAATGTCTTTATTATCAGTCTACTGATCATTTATCCTTAGAAATAATGTTTTAAACTTGTATTGTTTGTACCCTGTTGATCTCATCATGTGAAATGTTGCATTACCAGATAAGGAAAGTGCTGATACAGGCACACTGTGATATGTTGCAATGCCAAATAAGGAAAGTGCTGATGCAAGCACACTATGATATGTTGAAATTACCAAATAAGGAAGGTGTTGAAGCAGGCGCACAGGATATCTTGTACTCTGCTGTGTGACATGTAAGGCCACAAGGCCACCAACCCATATTTCGCTATACCAAGAACTGTGTTATGTGATACCATTCTTAGAATGTCTGTGTACAGAACATCACCGTCCACTGTTGCTCGCTAATTTCCTTAGCACCACTTGTTGGCTGCCACTCTTAGCTGGTTATGACCATCATAAGTACTGCAGTGTCTTCCCAGTGGAGTCTCTTGACTTCTGCAAGACACGGGCCCTCCCCAATGGAATCCCTCGATTCCCTCGAGGCCAACAATAATGTGTACGCCATAAATGGTCATTATAAAACTGGAGACTGAGTGAAAGTCGACTAAGCGGTGAGAAGGAGGAGCATATGAGCACCTCTCTGTGGAGCCCCTTTGAGTCCAAATTTGTTTATTAAAAAAAATTATTTTGACTTCATTCTTCAAAAGATCTGCCTCTGGTGAGTAGTGATTTCACTTATTTGGTATTTCCTCATTCTATTCCTGGGTATCAAGTAAGGGGGTTACCTAGGGCTTAGAAAGTCTGATAGCGAGCTCTCGACATTCACTATCTTCAAAGGAGTGGTTAGTGGCTTTGAGATGGAGATGTACGGCGAACTGGGGTCCCGAAGAGCTCTTACAATGGTGTTGGTACATTCTCTTATGGAGTGGCTGTTTTGTTTCTCCAATATAACGCTCACTGCAGTCTTCTTTTCCAACCGAGAGCTCACCCAGACAGAGAAAGAGATACTTTCCAAAGGACTGAACTTCTCTTTAACATCTAACCAGATCCCCACAGTGGACTGCATTACAGCAGCAGAAACTGCCATTAGAAACAATAAGCTTACAGAGACAGAAGCCGGAGACCTCTGACTGAAAGTAACTGAAAGCACTGAGTAACGCCAAACCTCATCCTTCCAGTATAACATCAGAGGAAAGGAAGGCTATCACTGCTCTAAAGAAGGACCACAGCATCAACATTTTGCCAGCTGACAAAGGGAGACGCACCGTGATCCTGAACTCAGCTGATTATGAGGCTACGGTGAACAGCCTCCTCAGTGACACCACTACCTATGAATTACTGAAACAAGACCCTACCAGTGGGTACAAGAAGAAAATCATAGACAGCTGTATTAGAGATGCAATCCTGATGACTCCATTCCTTGCATATATGGCCTCCTGAAAATCCAGGGAGTACTCAGACCCACTGTACGTAGCACAGACTCTCTTGGCTCCTATGGTTGTCACCTGACCAAATCTGCCAACTGCTGGAAATCTTTTTAAATACCACATATTTACAGTTCAGAGATAACTTCTACAGGCAAATCCATGGCTGTGCCATGGGCTCACCGGTCTCTCCTATTATGGCTAACTTATATATGGAACAATTTGAACAAAATGCATTGGTCTCATTTCCAGGCACTTCATCCACACATTGGTAATGATATGTGATGACAACTGGACTGAAATCAAAAATCAAGATCTGGAACCCTTTACTGCACATATTAATGATGTCTTTTCAAACATCAAGTTCACACGGGAAGAGGCTAAGGAGAACAAACTGACCTTCTTAGATTGGGCAGTAACTATAGGAGAGGACTGGTGACTCCAGGTATAAGTCTTCAGGAAACCCACACACACCGACCAATACCAGCTGTTTGATTCACACCATCCACTACAGCACAAACTCAGAGTTATCCGTACACTACAACACAGGGCTCAAGTGGTTCCTACAAATACAGAGGGAAAAGTGAAGGAGAAACAACATGTGGAGAAAGCCCTCTCAGCTTGTGGACATCCAAAATGGACCTTCAGTAGATCTAAGAGCTGGGCAGAGATTTGGGCTCCTCCCATGCACACCTGCAACTAATTACCAATCAAGCTGCACCTGGGGAGGACAAAGGGAGCCAGGACCTGACACTCAGCGCCAGATCGTCCGCGTATCCACAGTGATCCCACTTCCTGGACCCGCCCAGCTCCTCTGTCTCCGACCCTGCTCTCCACGACTGATACGGCTTACCTCGTGTGGTGTCTGGTCTTCCTCCATAAGAGGCCTGTGCGCCGAACAGTTCCATATAAGGGTTTAATGTATGGAGCTGTGGGACTGAAGAGGGTCCAGAGGCACATGTCTAAACATTGAGATGTAACATGCAAGAATACTGGGAACTGTTTAAGATTTTGGAGAATAGTAGGGGTTAGGTAACGAAGGGGGCATCCTATATGACATAAATATATGATAAGTCCTTTGTTCGGTGTGTCTCGCATTGGCTCTGAGATGGCCCGGACCTTTGTCTGTAATTGGCATATTACTCTGTTTTTGTAATAAATAGCATTACACTATCAGAGCTTTTGTCTTTTGGGTCTTTCCTGAACACATCCCACTCCAGACCGCAGGACAGCTACAAGGGTGCCCAGCCGTATTGGGAACTAAACCACATTTGTCTCTGAACCTGCTGCCCACAATCTACCCCAGGACTACTGCAAACAGCCCCGCTCTCAACTATCTGATTCGTCTACCTTCATTTGCACATTTAAAAGCTGTAAATAAACATTGTTTAACTGTTCCCCGAGTTCTGTCTCTTTGGTCCCCTTGTCAGTCGTTACCACAGAACGATCTGGCCAACATGGACCAATCAGACTCGGGGCCGGACCAGACGCTACAGTGTGCATTTTCCCACCACGGAATCATAATCGGGAACATGAACAAACCATCCGGACCCTCTCGACTGTAACCACACTCTGACCCAGCAAGTTACCCAGCTCTCCAATCAGGTCTCCGCTCTGCTCACTCTCCCGCCTTCAGCGCTCTGCCCACGCTCCCGCCTTCAGCTCTCGCGGCCACCCACGCCGTCTCTGGGACCACCGCGGCGCCGTGCCCTCAGGAATCAAGAGGCACCAATCCAGATCCATATTCAGGTCAGCCCAGCCTCTGTTGGGGCTTCCTTTTTCAGTGCACCTCCATGTTTCAACAACGTTCAGCCTGTTTTACATCAGACGCTGTGAAAATACGGTACATGGTGGATTATTGAGAGGGAAAGCGCTCCAGTGGCGCTAGCGCTCTGAAGGCTGTCTTTGTGAAAGGATTAAGTGACAAATTAAAGGATGAACTGGTTTCACGAGACGACCCACCCGACCTAAAATCTTTGATTTCCCTAGCGAACCGTATCGACAATCGCCTACAGAGTCGTCAGAGGGAGAGATGCCGTTCGCCTATCCGGACCATGAACCGTTCTGCCCTGCTGCCACCAGTCAACCTGCCCCCAGCGACCCCCCCACCAGAGGAGCCAATGCAGCTGGGTCATGAGCACCTGACTACAGAGGAGTGCCTGCGACACTGCCAGGTGGGTGAGTGCCTGTATTGCGGAAAACAGGGGCATTTCCTCGCAACCTGCCCGGTCCACTGTGTGCTATTAAAGTGGAAGTGCAACTTAAAGTGCATATAGTGAAGGGTGTAAAGTGCTGTTACTTTTGTAACAAACGGGCTGTTTGTTACAGGGGGCGCCCCTCAGAAGAAAAATAGTAGATTTCAGCTCGACGCTACTTTGTGCTTTCGTACTGTTACCCTACCCGTCTTGGCTTTCATTGACTCTGGAGCGGAGGAGGACTTCCTTGACCAGCAGGTGACTGAGCAGTCGGGGGTAGGGTTGGAGCCACTTAAGCAACCACTCACAGCCTTAGCTCTCAATGGGAGGCTGCTAGCCAGGGTAACACATATCACCGAGCCTGTCACCATAGTCTTGTCCGGTAATCACCATGAAACGAGGCGGTTCTACGTCATTTCCACTCCCACTACGCTACTCATTTTGGGTCACCCCTGGCTGGTAACTCAACCCTGTCTCCCGCTGGGGGCACCAACTCGCTCTACAGTCACCCTCTGGACGAGCCGGATCTCTCCTTCGTGCCAAGTGAATATTATGACCTCAAGGACGTTTTCAGTAAAAGTCGGGCGCTGTCTCTTACTCCCCACAGACCTTATGACTGCGCTATTGACCTCCTGCCCGGCGCTCCCTTGCCTTCCAGTCGTCTATATAATCTCTCCAAACCCGAAGGAGAGACAATGGAACAGTACATCCGGGACTCTCTTGCCGTGGGTATCATCCGCCCACCCTCGTCACCCCTAGGAGCTGGATTCTTCTTTGTCGCTAAGAAGGACAAAACATTACGGCCCTGCATCGACTTTAGGGGCCTCAACAATATCACCATTAAAAACAAATATCTATTACCACTCAGTGATTCCGCCTTTACACCACTTCACGGGGCTACCATCTTTACCAAACTTGCTTATCATCTGGTGCGCATAAGGGAAGGGGATGAATGGAAAACTGCCTTTAAAACACCTCTGGGACATTTTGAGTACTTAGTGATGCCCTTCGGATTAACCAATGCCTCAGCTGTCTTCCAAGCGCTAATCAACGACATACTACGGGATTTTCTCAATTGGTTTGTGTTTGTGTATCTGGATGACATTCTTATCTTTTCTAAGACCCCACAGGAACATCAGCACCACGTGTGCCTGGTCCTCCAGAGGCTTCTGGAGAACAAATTGTTCGTGAAGGCGGAGAAGTGTGAGTTCCATGCAGACAAGGTCAGTTTTCTGGGGTTTATTGTGGGATGTGGACAGGTTAAAGCTGACCTGGGAAAAATTAAAGCAGTAACTGAGTGGCCTACACCCAACAACAGGAAACAGCTACAAAGATTTATTGGGTTTGCTAACTTCTACAGACGTTTCATCTGAGACTTTAGCTGTGTCGTTGCTCCCCTCACTAAACTCACCTCTCCCTACAGACCGTTCTGCTGGACCCAGGAAGCCTAGTCTGCCTTTGAGAAACTTAAGGACCTATTCACCTCTGCCCCGATCTTACGCCAGCCCGATCCCTCCCGCCAGTTCATTGTGGAGGTGGATGCCTCGGACACAGGTGTTGGGGCAGTCCTCTCCCAAAGGTTTGAACCACACAATCGTTTATGTCCCTGTGCCTTTTTCTCTTGTCGCCTTTCACCAGCTGAGAGCAACTACGATGTGGGAGATCGAGAACTATTGGTCAAGCTTGCTCTGGAAGAGTGGCGCCACTGGTTGGAAGGGGCAGGACATCCGTTCCTGGTTTGGACAGATCACAAGAACCTAGCTTATATTCAGTCAGCTAAACGTTTAAATCCTCGTCAAGCCAGCTGGTCACTGTTTTTCAGTAGATTCGATTTTACACTCACATATCGCCCAGGATCCTGCAACATCAAGCCGGATGCACTCTCGTGTTAGTTCTCCCAGGAGGACTCTACCACCCCTCCGGAGCCCATCATATCCCCTACCTGCGTGGTCGCGGCTGTCCACTGGGAGATTGAGGACCTGGTCCAGGAGGCTCACTCAGCCTAATCCAGGTAATGGCCCACCTGGTACTCTCTTTGTTCCAGATCCTGTTCGCTCCAAGGTTCTTGAATGGATCCACCGCTCTCGGTTCACCTGCCATCCAGGGGTCAATCGCATGCTCTCCCTTCTGAGACGTCACTTCTGGTGGCCCACCTGTCGACAAAGACACCAGAGCCTATGTGTTGGCGTGCTAGGTGTGTGCCAGGAGCAAAGCCTCCCACTCGCCCCCTTTCCGGTCTGCTACAACTGCTACCAGTCCCGAAACGCCCTTGGTCTCACATGGCAGTGGACTTTGTGACCGGCCTTCCCCTGTCTCAAGGTCATTCTCACTATTGTTGACCAGTTCTCTAAGGCAGCCCATTTCGTCGCCCTACCGAAACTCCCGACCACTAAGGAAACAGCTGACCACATAACCAACCAGGTGTTAGAGACTGCGTTATGCTGTGTTGTCTCCTCCAATCCCTCTACCTGGAGCACATTCTTGCCATGGATTGAATACTCCCACAACTCTTTGGTGAGTTCTGCTACCGGTCTTTCCCCTTTCCAAGCATCTCTAGGCTACCAGCCTTCATTCTTCCCATCTAAGGAGAAGGACCTGGCAATGCCCTCTGTCCAACACCACCTCCAACACTGCCGCAGGGTCTGGAGAAGAACTAGAGCGGCCCTTCCCCAATCCAGGGCCAGAATGAAGGCAGCCGCGGACAAGCATCATTCGCCCGCTCCTCAATATCAGCCAGGTCAGTCAGTTTGGCTCTCTTCAAAAAATATTCCCCTAAAACATATTCTCGGAAACTCTCTCCTCGCTTCCTGGGGCCCTTCAAGATAACCAAAATCATCAGCCCGTCGGCAGTACGCCTCCAACTCCCTCCTTCTCCGCATCCACCCTACGTTCCATGTGTCCCAGCTTAAACCCATTCGGTCCAGTGACCTATGCCCCCCGGCCGATCCCCTCCAGCTCCTCTGTCTCCGACCCTGCTCTTCATGACCGGTACGGCTTACCTCGTCTCTGACCCCGCTGCCCACGATCTACCCCAGGACTACTGCAAATAACCCCACAATCAACTATCTGATCAATCTATCTTTATTTGCACATTTAAAGCTGTAAATAAACATTGTTTAACTGTTCCCTGAGTTCTGTCTCTTTGGTCCCCCTGTCAGTCCTTATGACGTATAGGAACCAAAGGAACAACATTTCCATGTAAACAAGCAGATTTTTCAGTGCAATAAGCACAACCAAAAAATACTCAAATGCAAGTCCAAGTACTGTTACTAAGTACTATTACTCAAGTGAAGGTCCAAGTAAAAGTACTGTTAAAAAATACTTTTACTCAAATACAAGTCCAAGTAAGAGTATTGTTACTAAATACTTTTACTCAAATACAAGTCCAAGAAAGAGTACTGTTTACTAGGTACTATTACTCAAATACAAGTCCAAGTAAGAGAACTGTTACTTTAAAGTACTATTACTCAAATACAAGTCCAAGTCAGAGTACTGTTACAAAGTGCTATTACTCAAATACAAGTCCAAGTAAGATTACTGGTATTATATATTTTTACTCAAATACAAGTTCAAGTAAGAGTACTATTATTTTAAAGTACTATAACTCAAATATAAGTCCAAGCAAGAGTACTGTTACTAAATACTTTTACCCAAATACAAGCCCAAGTAAGAGTACTGTTATTAAATACTTTTACTCAAATACAAGTCCAAGTTAGAGTACTTTCACTAAATACTTTTACTCAAATACAAGTCCAAGTAAGAGTACCCTTACTTTAAAGTACTAAGTGGAAGTATTGTGGAAGTATTGTGCTGTACATAAAGTATTATTACACAAGTAAAAGTACCATTACTTATTATATTATTGATACCTTGCAGATTATGTCATCAACATTCTCTGGGGGTGTGATGCTAACTCTAGGCACTGCTCTGTCTGAGGCTTTTTTAGACTATAATCTGAGTTTTGTTTTAACACAATCTGACCATAAAGAACTGATTTATCTGAACTACAACAGGGGAGCTGATTTGTTACACAAGTCCCTTTCAAATAACATTACAGTCACAAGTTAGCTAGCATTATCCGACAGTTTTTCAGTTAGTCACTCTCACCTTTTTGTTGAAAATCAAACTCCTAAACAGGACCATAAAGTCTTGGATGATCACAGGCGTCACTCTCACCTTTTTGTTGAAAATCAAACTCCTAAACAGGACCATAAAGTCTTGGATTGATCACAGGCTCCTGAAATGTGCTCTTTAAATCCATTTTGTATTTTTTCTTGAGTTTCAGACCATTTTAAAACTTTTTGGCAGTGTTTGCTAATGTGTGCATTGTGTCGCCATGGTAAGTGCTGCACATTCCACCATAAAGATACATGTAGAACACCTCCAGTGCTGTAAAGTATCAATTACACAGGTACACGTACAATGTGATAAAAGCACTTTGAAGAGTGCGTCACCGTGGAAACACAGGTGAGTTAATATTTACATCAAAGCAGGAAGTGAAGCAGGAAGTGAGACGTCTTTTTAGAAACATGAAGCTCCACAACAAGATCCAACTTCTGCAGTTCAGCTCCTCGCTTCTCTACTTTATATTTGTGGTAAGAACTCAACCAGGACTAAAGCAGAACTAAAGCATGGCTGAAACAGGTCAAAACCAGGGCCAAACCAGGACTAAAGCAGGACTAAACCAGGAGTGAACCAGGACTAAACCAGCACTGAACCAGCATTGAACCATTACTAAAGGAGGACTAAAGCAGGCCTGAAACAGGACTGAACCAGGACTAAAACAGAACTAAAACAGGACTAAACCATAACTAGGCAAAGACTAGACCAGGACTGAACCAGGACTAAACCAGCACTGAACCAGCATTGAACCATTACTAAAGGAGGACTAAAGCAGGCCTGAAACAGGACTGAACCAGGACTAAAGCAGGATTAAACTAGGACTAAAGCAGTACTGAACAAGGACTGAACCAGGACTAAAGAATGACTAAACAGGGCAGAACCAGGACTAAAGCAGGAACCAGGACTGAACTGGAACTAAACCAGGCCTAAAACAGGACTAAACAAGGAGTGAACCAGAATAGTTGCCCACAGTAGCGTTATTACATTATAAATAAATCCTAAATGATTAACCCTGACCTCTGACCTCAGGCACTGGGTCTCAGTGTGGCCGGATGTGGACTCTGGATCCTCTTTGACTCAAGCAGCTTCATCCATGTGGTCTCCTCAGGTCCAGCTCCTCTGGCTCTGCTCCTGTCTTCTCCTGTCTGCTCCTCTGGCTCTGCTCCTGTCTGCTCCTCTGGCTCTGCTCTTGCGTTTGCATCAAAGCTGGATGTTGGTTGCCTGGTTACGGAAGCTGTTGTCTTCTGTGCTTGGCCAGAGACACACTTTCTATGTTATCTAGCCGTTTGCCGTACACATTTGTTGTGTCCAAAAGTTAGCTTTTTTTTTTTTATTGTAATAATGGCATAGATATGTTTTGCCTCAAAGCGAAAGCCTGCTGCCTCAGTCTTTGCCAAAGTAGCGTAATGAAGATGAATGAAGCCCCACAAATTTCTGTTTGTAGTTACTCTACTGATGAAGATTAGACAGCGCATATGTGTCTCTGGGCAAGTCATTAGCTGGACAACATCGTTTTTTTGGGGGTTTTTTTAGCTCGAACACCAAAAATTGTGCGGTGCAACGAGGTCACATTTTTTTAAAAATATTTGCCAAGTTAATGCTTCTAAATGTGTTTCCACCTTTAACTATTATGTGCTTAAATCAAAATCCACCTGAAGCGAGCGATTAAACTTTTTTTGCGAATTGAAGGTTCTAAATGCGATATTTTTCGTTTCCACCTCCCGTTACTTAAGCAAATCTTCAAAAAATCACTTTCACAAAAGTGATGTAAATGCAAGTATTGGCTGTAATAAAATCTCTCTGAAGGTGTTTCCGGTGGTAATGTAACAGTGAACGCAACGTGCTTCGGTCTCATCTTCACGAGGTAAGTGTTCCCTCTGGCTCTGCTGCTCTGCTCCTCTGGCTCCGCACTTCTGGCTCTGCTATTCTGGCTCTGCTCCTCTGGCTCTGCTCCTCTGATGTCTCTGTTGGTTTTAGGCGACATGCAGTTCATTGCCGTGGTTCTCCTTGCTGTGGGGGTGGTGGTCCTCGGGGTCAGTGTCCTCGGGTTTGTGGGCACTCAGAGAGAGAACCGTCTGCTGCTGCTGCTGGTGAGCGCCCTCTGCAGGCACAACATGCCTCTACATTCTGTCAAACTCAAACATCTTTTTTTTTTCTAGTTCTGACCTGGTTTGGTGGATAGTACCTGTGTTAAATATGTATCATAGCTTTACATCAGTTACGTGGCAGTTTGTGAAGAAAAGTACAGGATACAGGAAGTATTTGTGAGATGTTAAACAGAATCCCTCTGCCTATGTCATCAACATAGAAAACTCCATCCAGACAGTTTTTGCACAAGGAAGGCATTTTTCTGACTCTTTAAACCTTCATTTCACTAAATTAAGCAGTTGGAATGTATTTATTTTTTATTAGTCTAATCAGAGCTATTGTGTCATTTAGATTTTGGCCCTTGTTTACATTATGGTTGCTAGGTAACAGTTATGGAATTACTTCCACAGTCCTGGTTGGGTCCTGTCTTAGTCCTGGTTTAGACCTGGTTTAGTCCTGGTTTAATCCCTGTCTCTCTGCAGGTGGCGTGTTTCTTGGTGATCCTGGTTCTGGCTCAGATCTTTGTCACTCTTCTGCTCCTCATCAACAAAGACAAGGTCCAACACACACTCCAGGACCAGGGCCTGGTTTAGACCTGGTTCAGATCTGGTTTAGTCCTTTCCTTTAGACCTTTCCTTTCCTACTTCCTGTTTCAATGCAGGAGGATCTGGAACCATAAAGTGTGACATACACCAGTCCTTATTTGGAACAGTCCAGTCACAGCCAATAGGACTGTTCAGTGTGATGTCATGTCCGGGTCCATCAGCTGATTGAAAATATTGGACACAGTTCACAAATTCCCCCCACATTACAAAGGGGCTGCAATCGTTTAAAGAGTGTGACAGAAAATGTATGAGACTGAGGTAAGAAGCTAGGCTAGGCTAAGGCAGCGTTAGCGATGACCAGCAGTCAGTGAGATATACACACTGGTAATTGATACTTTGCAGCTGATGTCATCAACATTCTCTGAGGGTGTGATGCTAACTGTAGACACTGCTCTGTCTGAAGCTTTGTTAGACTTTAATCTGAGTTTTATTTTAACACAATCTGACCATAAAGAACTGGCTTAGTTACAACAGATGAGCTGATTTGCACTGTTAAACAAGTCCCTCTCAAATAACATTACAGTCACTAGCTAGCTAGCATTAGCCAACAGTTTTTCAGTTGAAAATCAAACTCCTACATAGGATCATGGACGTCTGTACTCTCTGTAGCTTCACTTTGACAGAATCCTTTGAAATGATGCAAATTTGTTCCTTTTAGATAGTTTGTTTTTTATTTCCTCAGATTTCTAAAAGTCTGTCAGAGAACGTGGACTCACTCATACAGGAGTATCCAAAGAGCGAGCGCCGCCTGCTGGACAACATGCAGCACTACGTCTGTATCAGGACCAAACCAGGACTGAACCAGGACTAAACCAGGACCAGGACTGAAGCAGGACTGAGCCAAGACTGAACTAGGACTGAGCCAAGACTAAGCCAAGACTAAACCAGGACTGAACCAGCACTAACCCTGTGTTTCGCCTGATTGGTTGTTTCTCTACAGGCGAAGTGCTGTGGGCGGATGGGGCCTTTTGATTGGCAGAATAATCAGTTTGTGCTCAGTTTAAACCAATCAGACGCTGCAGTGCTGCCGTGCTCCTGTTTCAGCTCCAACAAACAAAGCCCCAGCTCCTTCTGCACTGGGAATCAAACCCTCACCTCCAACATCATCCTGTACC
The DNA here is from genome assembly GCA_000787095.1 of Periophthalmodon schlosseri. NCBI lineage: Eukaryota > Metazoa > Chordata > Actinopteri > Gobiiformes > Gobiidae > Periophthalmodon > Periophthalmodon schlosseri. Next base: position 6,878 of record KN472145.1, on the reverse strand, counting down.
AGCCTGCCAATAGCACCTACAACCAGGTAAGACCAGGTCTGGTTTAGTCCTGGTTTAGTCCTAGTTCAGTCCTGGTTTAGTCCTGGTTCAGAACTCATTTAGACCTGGTTTAATCCTACTTTATTCCAGGTTTAGTCCTGGTTTAGTGCTGGGTTAGTCCTGGTTTAGTACTGATTCAGATATAGTTTAGACCTGGTTTAATCCTGGCTTAGTCCTGGTCTACTCCTGGTTTACTCCTGGTTCGGTCCTGGTCTAGACCTGGTTCAGACCTGGTTCAGTCTTAGTTGAGTCCTGGTTCAGTCCTGGTTTAGTCCTGGTCTACTCCTGGTTTACTCCTGGTTCGGTCCTGGTCTAGACCTGGTTCAGACCTGGTTCAGTCTCAGTTGAGTCCTGGTTCAGTCCCAGTATAGTCCTGGTTTAGTCCTGGTTTAGTCCTGGTTTGTTCCTGATTGGATGTATATTTTCAGAGCTGTGAGGTGGTTCTCCATGATTGGCTGAAGGGGAATGTTCTGACCATTGTGGGGATGGACCTGGGCCTCATCTTCCTCCAGGTGAGACCTCAAAATAGATTTGAACAGTTCAGTTAAAGAGGGGGTATTTGACTTCTATGGGATATTAAAGAGGGGGTATTTGACTTCTATGGGGTATTAACTGCTAACACGTAACATATTTAGATCACCATGTTTCCTTTTATTGTTTTTAAAATACTCTATGCACCCAAAACAACGTGTTGACATATTTTATAAGTTTCACTTTCATTTTTGACGCTCTGAGTCCCCCCCCTTTGCTCTCTGTGATAAGTCACAGTTTCACTAATGAAACTACTGCACATCACATCAGATTTGTCAAGTTGCTGTATGTGTGTTTGTATATTTATGGAGAATTGTCGTGTGGGAGCATAGGTGACATAGGCTTGTGGGCAGAGCCTTGTACAGGCTCATACTGCTAACCGTAAGGATGGTTCGGATACCCACGAGAGATTGCTAGATTACTCAAACATGTATGGATGACATCTAAAACCTCTTCAGACATGTTTTTGATGTGGGACATTATAACATGGTAGAAAGCTCTAAAAAGTACATTTTTCAGAATACCCCCTCTTTAAAGTTAAGTTATTCTTTATTAATCATTCAAGGGAAATTTATTCTCTGCATTTGATCCATCCTTCAGAGTCTCTGGGTTAAGCCTGTATTTGACCCATCCTTCAGTCTCTCTGGGTTAAACCTGCATTTGACTCATCCTCCAGAGTCTCCGGCTTAAACCTGCATTTGACCCATCCTATCTGGGTCTAAACCAGGTCTAAAGCAGGTCTAAAGCAGATCTAAAGCAGGTCTAAAGGTCTTGTCTCTTTTCAGGTTCTTCTCTTGGTTATGGTGGTGGCTCTGTTTCGCAGTTTCGGTGCCAAAGCTTCAGTGAAGAATTCTGATCCAGACCAAACCGAGTCAGACCTGGAGCAAAACCTGGAGCAAAACCAGGTCTACAGTGACCAGGACCTGCTATACCAAGAACGAGACCATGGACTGGACCAGGAAATAGACCACAGGGTTTATCAAAAACCCCATGAAGGACCCTACGAAGGACCCTATGATGGACCCTATGGAGAACTCTAAGATGGATCCTACGGAGGACCCTATGAAGGGCCCTATGAAGGACCTACGGAGGACCCTATGAAGTACCCTACAGAGGACCCTACGTTGTACCCTAAGAAGAACCCTACCCAGACCAGTACTACAGCCAGTGCCACGAATGAGATGCGTGTTCCTGGTTTGGTTTGGAATCGTAGGAAATGTTTTTGCTGATGCTTTTTAAATGAAATAAATCTGATTATTAAAAATGTCACTGTCAAATAAACATATACATGCATACTTGAAAGTGAAAGTGTATTAGATCTTGGTTAGTCCTTGTGTAATCAGGCAGTCCCTCTGACAGTAAAAATGTGTGTGGTCCTGGCTACTCATGCAAGGTCAGTACATTCAACACATCAAATATGCACTAAACAAGGACTAAACCAGGACTGAACCAGGACTAAACCAGGACTAAACCAGGACTAAAATGGACTCACTGGTTTATCTTTGTTTAGTCCTTCTTTAACCCTGGTTCAGTCCTTGTTTAGTCCCGGTTTAGTCCTGCTCTAATCCTAGTTCAGTCTTTGTTTAGTCCTGGTTCAGTCCCGGTTCAGTCCTGGTTTAGTCCTGGTTCAGTTCTGGTTTAGTCCTGATTTAGTTCTGGTTCAGTCCTGGTTTAGTCCTGATTCAGTCCTGGTTCAGTCCTGGTTCAGTCCTGGTTTAGTTCTGCTTTAGTCCTGGTTCAATCTTGGTTCAGTCCTTGTTAAATCCCAGTTTAGTCGTGCTTTAATCCTAGTTCAGTCTTAGTTTAGTCCTGGTTCGGTCCCGGTTTAGTCCTGCCTTAATCCTGGTTCAGTCCTGGTTTAGTCCTGATTCAGTCCTGGTTCAGTCCTGGTTCAGTCCTAGTTTAGTCCTGGTTTAGTCCTGGTTCAGTCACAGTTCAGTCCTGGTTTAGTCCATATTTAGGCCTGGTTTTGTCCTGGTTTAGTCCTAGTTCAGTCCTGGTTCAGACCTGGCCCAGTCTTGGTTGAGTCCTGGTTCAGTTTCGGTTCAGTCCTGGTTCACTCTTAGTTTAGCCCTGGGTCACTCCTGGTTTAGTTCTGGTTTAGTCCTGGGGCATTCAAGGTTTAGTCCTGGTTTAGTCCTGATCTAAAACTGGTTTAGACCTGGTTTGGACCTGGTTTAGACCTGGTCTTGACTTCCTGACCGTAATTATGACCGTAAATATATTAATTATGATAAATTTCATCATAAAGCCAAAGGCCAGAGACACTCAGCAGATCTCTATCAGACTCTGTTACTCATTACACCAGCCTAAGTCCTGTTTAAGTCTTGGTTTAGTCCTGGTTTAGTCCCAGTTCTGGTCTGGATTCAGAGCAGGTTGAACATGTGGTCAGAAGTCCTGTTGGTGCTCATAGCTCTGGGGCACGGAGCCTGGAGTCTGCCAGCCCCAAAACTCTCCAAAAACACAGGTATGGTTTCATTTAGGACTTAATAAGTCTTGGGGACTAAACTAGGACTAAACCAGGACTGAACAAGGACTGAACCAGGATTAAGGCAGGACTAAACCGGGACCGAACCAGGACTAAACTAAGACTGAACTAGGATTAAAGCACGACTAAACTGGGATTTAACAAGGACTGAACCAAGATTGAACCAGGACTAAAGCAGAACTAAACCAGGACTGAACCAGGACTGAACCAGGACTGAATCAGGACTAAACCAGGACTGAACCAGAACTAAATCAGGACTAAACCAGAACTGAACCAGGACTAAACCAGGACTGAACCGGGACTGAACCAGGACTAAACAAAGACTGAACTAGGATTAGAGCAGGACTAAACCGGGACTAAACAAGGACTGAACCAGGGTTAAAGAAGGACTAAACAAAGATAAACCAGTGAGTCCATTTTAGTCCTGGTTTAGTCCTGGTTTAGTCCTGGTTCAGTCCTGGTTTAGTCCTTGTTTAGTGCATATTTGATGTGTTGAATGTGAAGCCTGACTTCCTGCTGCTGTGCTCTTGAGCAAGACACTTCAGCATGTGAGAGGCCAGATAAAGGAGCCACAGAGGGCATCCATGTTTCTGTCCCTGAGCTTCAGGGCAGCTGTGGCTACAGTCTGCCTCTGGTCCAAACCCAGTCTAACTCAAACCAGTTTAAACCCAGTCTAAACCCAGACTATACCAGGGCTAAACTATGAATAAACCAGGACTAAACCCAGACTAAACTAGGACTAAACCAGGACTAAACCACGTCTAAACCATGTCTAAATCAGGACTAAATCAGGTCTAAACCAGGACTAAAGTAGGACTAAATCAGGTTTATATTAGGACTAAAACAGGTCTAAACCAGGTTTAAATCCAGTCTAAAACCCAGTCTAAACCAAACCAGTCTAAATCTGGCCAAAACCTGGACTTTCTCTGATATAAACCTGATGTAGCCATTTTGACCCCAGACTAACCCCTCTGGACCATAGTCTGTATGTACAGTTTATACATTATAAAAAAGACACATACACCTTTTTTTCTCACTGTTTGACATGAAATCAGACTAAACTTTTACTGTTTTAGATCAATTAGGATTAACAAAATTATTTCTATTTGCTAAATACCAGAATGATGAGAGAAGGATTTTTTTAAGACAATTTTTCATTACTTTCTTTAAAGTCAGAAGTTTACATACAGTAAGATTACTAAGCCTTTAAACAATATGGGAAAACCCAGATGATGGTGCCATGTCTTTGGAAGCTTCTGGTTTATTGACAACATTTGAGTTCATTAAAGACAGCCCTGTGGATGTATTTGAAGACACACCTAAAACACACTGCTTCTTTGTGTAACATCATGGGAAAGTAAAAAAAAAATCAGCCAAAATATCAGGAGGAGAATTGTGGACGTGCACAAGTCTGGTTCATCCTTAGTGCAATTTCGAGATGCCTGAAGGTGCCACGTTCATCTGTGCAAACAATTATACGCAAGTATAAACACCATGGGAATGTCCAGCCATCATACCGCTCAGGAAGGTCCTGTGTCCCAGAGGTGAACATGCTTTGGTCTGAAATGTGCATATCATCTATCTATGGGCAGACCTGAAAAGGCATTTGCGAGCAAGGCGGCCTACAAACTTGGCTCAGTTACGCCCATTCCTCCATTCAGGAGGAATGGGCCAAAATTCCTGCCAACTATTGTGAGAAGCTTGTGGAAGGAAATCCAAAACGTTTGACCCAAGTCATACAGTTTAAAGGCAATGGTACCAAATGCTAATGAAATGTATGTAAACTTTTGACTTTGAAGAAAGTAATGAAAAATTGTCTAAAAAAATCCTTCTCTCATTATTCTGGCACTTAGCAAATAGAAATAATTTTGGTAATCCTAATTGACCTAAAACATGAAAAGTTTAGTCTGATTTCTTGTCAAACAGTGAGAAAAAAAAGCATATGTGTCTTTTTATATAGTGTATGTGAACTTCTGGTATCAACTGTATATCTTTATACAGTTTTAAACCAATAATAAATCTATGGGGATTTGAATCATTCTGAAAGGGAGGGCATCAGGTCAGATCAGGCCATACTGTTTTCTGGTGTCTTTTATCAGGACCACAGATTGTGTCCAGCCTCATTTTACCTGTTCCACGAACGTAAACAAAGATGGTTTCACTTTATACCTGCACAAAAACATTTTAGACACTTATCAAATGATTGTTCCATAATAATCTCAGTCTACAATAACACTGACAACACAAAGGCAAACACTGGTCTGGTCTAGTCTGGTCTGGTTAGTGTGAAACTGTATCCCCGAGGTGTCTCAAACTCAGGGGGGTTGAATTAGACCGGAACATCCCTGACTTAAACTGGAGCCTGCCCCTTTAAACCCAAGTACAGTCTAGAGAGAGGATACTTTGGTCTGACACCAGTCAGACCCTGGTCTCTGGTCTAAACCCGGTCTCTGGTCTGGTCTCTGATCTGGTCTTTGATCTGGACCTCTGGTCTGGTCTGATCTCTGGTCTGGTCTCTGGTCTCTGGTCTGGTCTGATCTCTGGTCTGGTCTCTGGTTTGGTCTCTGGTCTCTAGTCTCTGGTCTTTGACCTCTGGTCTGGTCTCTGATCTGGTCTCTGTTCTGGTCTCTGGTCTGGTCACATCTCTGGTCTGGTCTCTGGTCTCTGTTCTGGTCTCCAGTCTCTGGGCTGATCTCTGGTCTGATCTCCTTTTCTGGTCTCTGGTCTGATCTTTGGTCTCTGGTCTGGTCTCTGGCTCTGGTCTGGTCTCTGTCTCTGGTCTGGTCTTTGGTCTGGTCTCTGGTCTGGTCTAAGGTCTCTGGTCTGGTCTTAGGTCTCTGGTCTGATCTCTGGTCTGGTCTCTGGTCTGGTCTTTGGTCTCTGGTCTCTGGTCTGGTCTCTGGTCTAAACCTGGTCTAAATCCAGTCTTGGGTCTCTGGTTTCTCTCCAGGTCCCGGCACTCCAAGGCACAAGCTCCTCCTGGTCTCGTTCGACGGGTTCCGGTGGGATTACGACCAGGACGTGGACACTCCAGAACTGGACCTGATCAGCCTCAGAGGAGTCAAAGCCAAATACATCACTCCCCCCATGCTCACCATGACCTCCCCCTCACACTTCACCACCATCACAGGTCTGAACCTGGACTGAACCTGGACTGAACCAGGACTGAACCAGGACTGAACCTGGACTGAACCACGACAGAACCAGGACTGAACCAGGACTGAACCTGGACTGGACC
>JACM01052408.1:0-14205 GCA_000787095.1 Periophthalmodon schlosseri | reverse complement strand
CTGGAGGACTAAAGGGGAGAGTAAGAGAGGAGGAAGGGTGGGGTCTGAAGGACTGAAGGGGAGAGTGAGGGGGGAGGAGGGGCGGGGTCTGGAGGTATAAGAAACATTGTGATTGATCCAACAGATATCCTCACTTCAAACTTTCTGATTACAAATGCCTGGCTGTAATCAGGGAAGTCTTGAGTGATGTTACATAGTACTTGAAATTGCTGAGGCCACTGAACATTCAGTGTTTAGTTGCACTTTAAATGATAAGTTGTGCATCTTGGTTTTTTTACTTTAGCCGAGTGGGTAGCACTTCCTTGTTGGACTTATGAAATGTGTGTGGGGTGGCCGTGGGGTGATGTCCAAATTTTGTGTTACGATTATCGTGGCGAAAATTATCGCAATTAACAATCACAGCAATTGAGAATTGAGAATTCTGTGTGATTATAAATGTATAGAAAGTATGCAAATATACTCAAACGGCTAAATGTGTCTTGTAATTAAGTTGAAAAGACCTAAATGGTTCAGAGTAAGTTATGTATTTAAATAACTCTATAAATGTATTTTGCTGTCAGTGAAAATAACGTTGCTATAGTAGAGACGTTTGAGGATAAGTCGTTGTTTTCTACACAGTCTGGTATTATAATGGCAGTGGTTTGATCCTGAAAAGTTACATAGTGCTTAAATTGTTAAGTTCCACCAAATCTCCTCCTCCTCTCCCACACTCATCCCTCTTTTCTCTCTCTCTGCCTCTCCTCAGCTCTCCGGGATAATCGGATCCAGCTCCACCGCTCCACCCCCACAGAGCTGTCCATCACCATCTCTGAAGTGCAGCTGTCTGACGAGGGCGAGTATACGTGCTCCATCTTCACTATGCCTGTACGCACCGCCCGCGCCAGTGTCACCGTGCTCGGTAAGAACTACATATGTACTCTGTATCCTCTACTGTATATATACTGTACATGTACTCCATCTAAACACACCGCCCACGCCAGTGACACCGTGCTCAATAAGAACGACATATGTACTCTATATCCTCTTCTGTATATATACTGCATATATACTGTAGCATATATACTGTATATGTACAGTGTATATATACTGCATATATACTGTACATGTACTCCGTCTATACACACCGCTGACGCCAATGTCACCGTGCTCAGTAAGAACTACATATTTACTGCATATATACTGAAAATGTACAGTGTATATATACTGCATATATACTGCATAAATACACACTGCCCACACCAGTGTCACCGTGCTCATAAGAACTAGATATATATTCTATATACTGTACTGTATATATACTGCATATATACATACTGCCTGCGCCAGTGTCACTCTGCCCGGTAAGAACTCCATATATACTGCATATATACTGCATATATACTGCATATATACTACATATCTACTACAGATATACTCCATATATACTGTACATGTGCTCCATCTATACACACTGCGGTGCGGTCGTGCTCTGTGAGAGTTTTTAGACCAATATATTGGATTGGTCATAATTTTAAGTCATGTCATTTAGAGAAAATTGTGAAAAATCCTCCCACAAATCGCATTATTATCAACACATACGGAGGCAACAGTGGCTCAGTCAGTAGAGTGTTCGTCCTCTGATCCGAAAGTTGGCAGTTTGAATCCAGCTCCCGACACAAACATAATTTGCTGTAGTGCGGTCAGATGAATACTTAATACTCGTCGTTGTGTTCCTGGGCAAGACACATAACTGGCCTCGCCCACAGTGTCTGCGTAGGTGGAAAAGTGCTGTATGAAAGTGACTGTTTACAACAGATTGCTCTGGATTATAAACTTCAGTACTGACATTAGCAATGAAAAAAAAAACTCATATTGGCCCACCATTATTTCCCACTGTCCCCGCTAAAGGCTACATGCTAGCTCCAGTGTTCTAAAGCTCTGGGTCTTTATCAGAGACTGCATCTGTCTGATAAGAGTTAAACTCCTGAAGTCATACATCACTTAAGCCCCTTACACACACAAACAGTTTCATTTTTACCTCAATTCATTTCAGTTTTTCAGTTTGGCCAAAAAATGACTTAAGTTCATCGCATTTTTGCTCTGAGCCTTTGTTTCATAAATGGTTAAAGGGCCCATGTTACACTATTTTCTGATCTATTTTATAATGTTGTCTCCTCATCACAAACAGACCTGGAGTTGTGTTTTGTTTCATTCACACATGTTTAACACACAAACCCTGTACATTTAGACTGAGTTCTTTTTTTCAAACTGAAAACACTCTGTTCCACCTTGTGATGTCATGTGATACTTCAGGAAGTGCTCCACTGTGTTTTCAAACTCCATACACCTTCACTAGAATCATTTGGAATTGTCAGTCTATTGAACAAAAGGTAAAAGGAGCTGTTAACTTGAAAACTACATTACCTCTTCATGACATCACCAAGTGGAACAGAGCATAATGAGTTTTAGGGATGCAAAAGCTCACAAGAGTCAGTTTTGCGTAATATAGGACCTTTAAGATTCAATGCACTTCAGTTACTCTGCAGAAGTGATTTATTCTACACGGAGTAACTATTTTCCCGGTGAGGGCCACAGTGATGTTGTTGAGTGGTCCTCCTGAGGTTTCCTGCGACACTCATAACTGCTGGTCTCAAAGTGCTGATAAAAGGTTATGTCCTCAAGCTCAACTCTGCAGTCAGCGGTGATAGGCTCTGCTCTGGTTTTGTAAGTTTTAATGGCGCCAATCATTAGGACGTAACCCACAACTTCTTTGAAAAGCACCCTTTCTAGCCAAGCTTACAACAGTTACTAGTAGAAAATCATTTCACAGTGGAATACGATTAAGAATGACTCTCAATGAGCCTAAAATATTCATGTGTAGCTCCCATCGCTGATAATCCCAGCTGGGTTCCTTCTTACATGCTGCTGGTTTCAAGGAATGGGAGAATTCTGGCCTTAGTGTTTTTCATGATTTCTATGAAGACAATGTCATTCACTCGTGTAGTCAGTTACAAGACAAATGTACATGAGCAAACAGTAACTTTTTAGATACAAATTTGAACTTTTCTTAACTTTGTTTCACAATACAAACACGGTGTGGGGCCACATTATCTAGAACATGAATTTCAAATGAATTCACAGAGAAAGAACATTTCATATATTAAAAATCAGCTGTTCATATTAAGCGGCTGAATGACCTGGGATCTCAGGAGCATGGAATATAATCACGCTCAAATATGTTGAAGTTATAAATCACCAGAAATCCAATTTAAGATAACACATAAAGTACACACTCCATACTAGAGGAACAAGTCTGACAAGAACAGCTTTATATAAACAATGCAAACATTGTGTGGGACCTCTGTCTGTGTAAAGTGGTTGTGTCCAGACACAGTGCTGTACTGGGTGTAAGTATGTCACGCCATTTCTACAATTGTAAAAATGGCTGTAAATCCGTGTCCGCTCCAGTGTATCTCGGGGTTACCGACCACTGACCCAAAAGTAACACAGTACACAAAACTAATCATTATTACTATACTGTGCAAGATTAACAATTGCACAACACTGGTTGGATGACACGGAGCCATTCCTCATTCTCATTCCTGATTGGTCTGGTAATGTTCTGTTGTTTCCAATGGAAAGATGAACTTGAAAGCACTGGCTTAGCAGGTCAAAGTGCCTGGCTAGTACACAGAACATCCTAAGTTTAAATCCCAGTTGTGCCATTTCACATTCTGTTCTGGGGTGGAATGATTAAAAAACAAGCATGCTCTGATAACCACGAGGGATATGACCCCTCAATCTTCTGCTCCAAGGTCAGGCACCTTAAAGACTAGGCCACATGGTCATTGATGTAGTTTTCTTGTTCAGTTTTGGAATGCGCAGGATCATTTTTAGGAATCATGGTTGTTTACAATATTTACAGATTTGTGTGTGTGTGTGTGTGTGTGTTCAAAGCATCTGCAGAAGGCACTGGCTTAGCTGGTCAATGCAACTTTCTAGTAACCAGCACATCCTGAGTTCAAATCCTTGCAGCACCTTTTCACATTCTGTTCTCTGGTGGAAAAAACACACTTTCTGTGATAACCATGAACAGAGTCAAACCCTGAACATTCTGATCCAAAGCCAGATGCCTTATCCATTAGGCCACATGGTCAACAAAGCCTTATTTTAGCATCTTTTGGAATGAGCAGGCTCATTTGTATGAGTGTTGTGTACAATACACACAATGCTGGATTTATTTCATGTGCTTAATGCAGCAGGTGAAGGCGCTGTGGCTTAGCTGGTCAAAGCGCCTGTCTAGTAAACAGGACATCCTGGGTTCAAATCCCAGCAGTGCCTTTTTTGCAAACTCCATTCTGGTCTCTGAAAGTTGTTAAAAGCGCTTATAAACTCATTGTGGTAAATAATTAGGTTGCTCTGAATGCACAAGTCATGTTCAGCCCTAAGAGGCAACTGCTGGTGAATAAGATCAGTGACAAATAGGAACACCAGTTTTGTTTTTCACATTTTTAGACAGTAAAAATCAGATACATAATGATCTCAGGTGAGGATGTTGTCATCTTAGGATACGTTTTTGTACAGAAATGAATATGTCCAGGGTTATTCCAGGCAGTGTCTCTCAGTGAGCTGTGGTCTGTCTGGTGTGTCCCTGTCCAGCACCACTACACCAGTACCACATTTAGAAAACAAATAGATTTTTAATTATTCAGAGCCTCTGGCCACATCTGTCCTCACGCTGCCTTTTTGTTTTTTCCCTGAATCAAATTAAAAGAGGCTCATCTGTCTTTCTGCCGGCCTTTGGTCCTCATAAACAGTTATACATTTTCAACTCAGAAAACAGCAAGAAAAGACCATTTATTTTACACAATGTGAATGCATTTTAAGGCAGCGTCCTTGAGGTTTCCTGTGTGGGAGTATTTTTACATAGAACGATCTCTGCTCCTTTCAACGCGACTACAGGCAGTTTAGTCACCTGTACAAGTGACAAGTAAAAGCAGCATTCAAAATGTTCAAAGTCTGAAGAAGGTTAAGACATCAGGTTTGGTTTATGCAAGTAGAACATGTACTTTAAGTGTTTCAAGTGTATTTGAAATCATTGTAGTATGGTAGTTTCACAGCTAAAAAGTCTTAAGTCCTCATTACAGTAATGAGTTTTGTAGTTTGTAGACATTTCTCTTGTTCACTTTGGAGTGGATCAGTACAGGCCTCCACTGTCTCCATTGTCTAAAGTGAACCGTACCGCCCCGTTTGAGGGGTCTGAAGTGGACCCTGGAGGGTGCTAGCTCCCAGAGGGGGCCAGCGCAGTACGGATTGCTTTAGCTAAGCTAATTAGCTAATTATGTAGCAAGGAAACAACATTAAAAAACTCAGTACAGTTTTTAGAATGATTTTATATTCAAATCCTCAAAGTAGCTACCCTTTGCTTTGTTAAAAAAAAAAAACATTTAGTAGTCATTTCACTTTACTACATAAATCCATTTATGTTACTTCATATATTTGATGACTTCTGTGTGTATATAAAATGCAGAAAGTAGTAAGCATTCAAAATGTTCAAAGTCTGAAGAAGGTTAAGACATCAGGTTTGGTTTATGCAAGTAGAACATGTACTTTAAGTGTTTCAAGTGTATTTGAAATCATTGTAGTATGGTAGTTTCACAGCTAAAAAGTCTTAAGTCCTCATTACAGTAATGAGTTTTGTAGTTTGTAGACATTTCTCTTGTTCACTTTGGAGTGGATCAGTACAGGCCTCCACTGTCTCCATTGTCTAAAGTGAACCGTACCGCCCCGTTTGAGGGGTCTGAAGTGGACCCTGGAGGGTGCTAGCTCCCAGAGGGGGCCAGCGCAGTACGGATTGCTTTAGCTAAGCTAATTAGCTAATTATGTAGCAAGGAAACAACATTAAAAAACTCAGTACAGTTTTTAGAATGATTTTATATTCAAATCCTCAAAGTAGCTACCCTTTGCTTTGTTAAAAAAAAAAAACATTTAGTAGTCATTTCACTTTACTACATAAATCCATTTATGTTACTTCATATATTTGATGACTTCTGTGTGTATATAAAATGCAGAAAGTAGTAAAAATAAAGGAAAAAAAAACAAACAAACATTGAATGAGAGGGCGTGTCCAAACTTTTGACTGGTGATGTAACTGAGCGACAGTAGCTCAGTTAGTTGATTGTTTGTCCACTGATCCAAAGGTTGTCAGGTCGAATCCTGCTCTCAACATAAACATCATTGATTGACTGGTCAGATCCTCTGACTCACAGGTTGGTGGTCTGATTCCAGTTCCTACCGATGAATGCCCTTGTGGTGTTCTTGAGCAAGATACTTAACCCCCTCACCCCCTGTAAATGGTGAGTGGTTCCTTGATGTAAAGTGCCTTGAAGTTGGAAAAGTGCTGTGTAAAAACGTGATGAGATGTTAATTGTGGACAAATGATTATGCCACAAAAGCTGATAAGTGAGCTATAAGTCTGTAGACTTCCTGTATTTTTCTTTATACGTCTTGTCCTGCTAAGATTTGAACATCTCCAGATTGTGAAAACAAAATCAAAGTTACCTCTTCATCCGTTTTGTTTGTGTCAGTTCTTTTAACTTCGATAAACATCATAATCCCCAAATCCCAAATACCATCTGCTTTCGAGTGCTCAGTCATGTATCGTTTCATTTCCTGGATTTTTCTCAGGTTTTGTTGTCATCTTTATCGATCTCATGATAGCGTTAACCTTTACGAGAGGTTACGACTTCATAACCATCTGTAGACACGAGCCAGCCCTTCTCATCTGCTCCTGATGGATGTTATTGCTTTCGTTCCATATTTCCTCCATAAATCGGGCTCCCCCTGCTCTGCCGGTAGCTCAGGTATTGATCGCTCTTATGGGTAATCAGGTTGACAATCACATGCTTGTCTTTATGTATTGATTTAGCTGCAGGTTGGCTGGTGTTGTTCTTTGGTGTCAGCTTGTACTAGACACTTGAAAACAGGAGCGGAGGGTTGGTGGTAATGTAATGTAATGGCAGGGAAAGCATGGGAGTCACAGCACCCAAGGGAGACATTTGGGAGAGCTATTTCTCCACCAGCGTATTCTTGGGTTTAAACTTCCTGTTATCTGCGACACTTTAAAGACTCTTTGCCATTAAAAAACATATAATATTTTGTTGTTATTTGCTAATCGCTATGGCAACGGTCCTAATCGTTCATCTATGGACACACTTAACCCGGATCATGGCTCAGAACTGCTCATTTCACCCTGTAATAAATATAATGCTTTACACACAACCATTGTCAAGGTCGATAAAGTGTCTTGCCAAAGGACAAAACAACAGTATGCACTGGTCAGAGCTGGGATTGAACCTACAACCTTTGGGTTTGTGAGCTAACACTCTGCCCTATGGGTCAGCCATTTTGAATTGCTATGAATCAGCTACTTTCTACTGGGTAATCTTTAAAGCTGTACCATGTAACTTTTCTGGTGGAGGATCTGCCATGGAGACGATATTACTTTGCCTGGAATGGAGCTGCTCTTACTCTTCAGTCTGAGTAAATCTAGTGCAAACATTTATGTCGACAATATGAAATGATTTGAACATTTATGTTTCGTGCACCGTTCCTTCAGATATCATTAGTTTGTCTCATTTTTTTTTTTTTGAATGGCCCACTGTATGGCATTTAACTTATGCATCTCCATGGAGACAAGCCGGTGACGTATCAAGCCAAGCTACAGGTCAGGTCCGTGGAGAGATGACCCCGTTCACATTAAGAATACATGATTTTAGAGCCACTGCTGCCCCATTGTAGCCCTGTTGTATTCTCAGAGGTCTCCATCCAAGCGCTAACCAGGCCCAACCTGCTTAGCTTCAGAGATCAGACAAAATGCTAAAGCGAGGGTCTTGTGCACTGGATTAATTCAAGTGTTAGACTCATTTCACTAAAACATCGTTAGCATCATTGTATTTAAGATAAGACTAATAATCCTAACACGATTTTTGTAGTTTCTTTCATTTTGGTGAAGTTTATCATTTTACCTCCTGGTTGGACACGAGCAGCAGATATGACATAGAGGCAAACCTAGCGACCATAATGTAAACAAGGGCGACAACTTGTCAATGGACTAATACAGAAAAAATAAGAACACCATTACCTTGTGAAATCAGTGCTTAAACTGTCCCTTGTGCATGAACCGTCTGCATTTTGGATGGAGTTTTCGGTGTTGATGACAAAAGTAGAGGAATTCTGTTTTGGAACTCGGAACTGCTACTTCCGGGATTTTTGCGTTAACTGAACCAAGTAATAATGATTAAAAACACATGAAAGCCTACCATATGCTCTCTGAACACACAAATGCATAGACAAAATGCCCGTCTTTGAGCACATCCAGTATAGTTCCGGTGCAGTAATCCTCCATAGGCTCCTGTGTGAGGAGCCGTGATTGGCACGCTCAGTCTAAGCACATGTTTGTAAAGTGCTTTCTCAGGCGTTCTGCACTTTTTCTGCTGACTGCCACAAACTTCCATTAAAATTGATTTCACAAATAGTTTTCTCCGACGGCCCATTTCGGAACGCCGCCTGATAAACAATATTTACTTAGGGCGCATTGAGGGGAATATCGGTTTTCACTTCAGCTTTCCTCGCTCCAAAATTAGCCAACAATAAAGTCTGAGAGAGAAGGCTGCTACTCTGCAAAAAACAAGAACTGAAAAGAAATTGGATTTAGAATATTAAAAGTGCTGTGCCTGATTTTTACCGTCTTAAAAACGTGAAAAACAGAACTCGTTTCAAACGGTTTGCAGTGGTCCAAAGTTATTCCTCACTTACCTTATGCATTCTGAGCATTCTGAGCACTTTTCACAGCTCACAGATGCCAGACCGTAGTTTTGCCGTCACAGTAGCTAATAACAACTAGCATGCTAACAGCGCACTTCCTGATTGTTCACCGCAATGAGTTTATAAGCGGCTTTCACAACTGTCAGAGGCCAGAGCGGAGTTTTGCTATCACAGTAGCTAACGGCAACTAGCATGCTAACAGCGCACTTCCTGATTGTTCACCGCAATGAGTTTATAAGCGGCTTTCACAACTGTCAGAGGCCAGAGCGGAGTTTTGCTATCACAGTAGCTAACGGCAACTAGCATGCTAACAGCGCACTGATTATTGGACAATAAAACTCTTTCTAATTAGATACAGACAGCACACAGCGGACCTATTTTGACCTTAAGAGGTGCTTATCTGTACTGCGCAAGATTGATTCTGCTCAAATACATGGGGATAACTCCCATTAGTCTTGCAGGTAGTAAAGTGGAGGTCATATAATTGGAAGCTTGGTAGTTTGATTCCAGCTCTGACCAGTGCGGTTATGTCCTTGGGCAATACACTTGACCTACCTTGCCTCAGTGAGAATGTGGGTATAGTACTCAGTTACATTTTCATACATTTGTACATTTAACTTGATAGTTTTCAGACCCCATACTTTTACTCCTATACTTGAGTAATATATTGTACAGTGTAACAGTACTCTTACTTGAGTAATATATTGTACAGTGTAATAGTACTCGAGTAATATATTGTACAGTGTAACAGTACTCTTACTTGAGTAAAAGTTCCTCTTCCCACTGTGAGTCTAAAGTGACTTGAGCTTTATGTCGACAATATGAAATGATTTGAACATTGTGTTTCTAGCTGTGCTCCTTCAGACATGATTTCGTTCAGCATATCTTTACCTTCATTTATATTCACGCATGAATTGTACATATAGAGAAAGACTGATATATTGGTTGGCCGATATAAACTGTGTCTGTAAAATGTCTTGTTTTAGATTCTTGTATTGTCCACTTGAAGAGAGTTGACCGTTCACCACAAAAGGCAGATTTCATTTTAAAGATTCATTAAGTGACACTTTTTCTGAGCTCTCGACGAAGAGTTTGGGACAAACTTTAACATAAGGGAAATGACTTGTACACAGTAGCTCACATATGACTATATAACAACAAAGAACACACAACATTTGAGTTTGACATATTTTTAATCAACAGTTTTGATATAATCTTGTATGGGCAAAATATCACTAACCTCCTGTATTGAAATGCATTGGAATTCCTATGGTCTGCACACACTCAGAGAGGCTGCTTCTACCAGTGAGGGATACACACACACACACACACATATACACACATGCACACATATACACATATACACACACACACATGCATGCACACATACACACATATACACACACACACACACACACATATACACACATACTCACATATACACACACACACACACACACACACACACACATGCATACACACATACACACACACACACACACACACACACACACACACACACACATGCATACACACATACACACACACACACACACACACACACACACACACACACACATGCATACACACATACACACACACACACACACACACACACATACACACACATATACACACTGATACGATGCACTAGCTCAATCTCATTGTTATTCAAGACTTTTCTATTGGCCCTAATTGACAGCTGTGACACTGTATGCAGTGTTCAATACATTTTTCATGACCCCAGAGAGAGGGAGAGAGAGAGTGGAGGGAGGGAAAGGGGGAGAGAGAAGGAGGACGGGTGGGGGGTGGCTCGGGTGGGGGGGGGTTTGGGGGAGAGAGAGGGGAGGGAGCGAGAGATGGGAAGAAAGGGGGGGTGAGAGAAAAAGAGGGAGAAGGAGGGAGAGAAAAGAGAGAGAGATAGAGGGAGGGAGAGGGGGTAGTATTATGTATATAATGTATGGTAAAGCGTACATTTCACATCTAGAAAGACTAAAAATAAAATAATAATACTAATGAACATATATGACTTTATTTATGACACAATGACACAACAGTCCGAGCGGGAATCAGTCCTCCTACCTTCCGGTTTGGGGGACCCCTGCTCTAACCGTTGAGCCACCGTCTCCCCAGTGCTTACACTAAATGATGCGTTTTCGTCCCGTGCACTGGTGAGTTTGAACCCTGTGACTTTTTGCTCTTCACATAAGCACAGAATTATTCATAACAGTTTTATTCGTGTAGAGAGGTCCTGACAGCGCCTCCGCAGCCCGTTCACTGTAAGTGCGATTATTCACCTGTTAATATTCAATGAACCTTTACCACCGCAAACCCCTGGAGTTCCCTCGGAGCGCTGTTCTAAATACACCGGCATATTCACTATTTATTTATTCACTATTTTGTCTTTTTTTCTATACTGTGGTGAACTGGAGCCATAGGACTAAACTATGAACTTGAAGCACTGCTCCAGTAGAAACATCAGCTTATTCTGATGTATCTATTTCCATGGAAACAAGCAGGTGACGTCGCCAGGCCAGGTAACAGGTCAGGTCTCTGGAGAGGCGACCCCGCTGGCTGTAAGAATGCATGTTTTTCAGTGCATTTTAAAAATTGGCTATACAGATTTAATGCCATACCGTGGAACATTCCAGATCTGCTTTAGTTCTTGTTTAGACCAAAGCCCTGGTTTAGACCTGGTTTAGTTCTTGATTAGTCCAAAGTCCTGGTTTAGACCTGGTTTAGGTTTTTGTTAGTCCAAAATCCTGGTTTACACCTGGTTTAGTTCTGTTGTCTCTCTAAAGTCCTGGTTTAGACCTGGTTTAGTTCTGTTGTCTCTCTAAAGTCCTTGTTTAGACCTGGTTTAGTTCTGTTGTCTCTCTAAAGTCCTGGTTTAGACCTGGTTTAGTTCTGTTGTCTCTAAAGTCCTTAAATCTCTGATCTGATGATATATAGTCAAAGTGAAGTGTATTCCTCTCGACACTGAACTCCACAGAATGATCTTCTCATTACATAACAAAAAGCAGCCCACTCAACCTTCTTTCGTTAATTACATCTTTCACTAATGACTTAATGAATGTACTTTACAATGTGCTAACACTTTTTCAGCCATGTATGCTAATGATAATAATAAAGCATGAACCTGGTCAACTCAAAATCTTCATTCATTTGCAGATAAATAAATAACTTAACTTTTACCGTCTTAAAAACATGAAAAACAGAACTAGTTCATTCTAAATGTTCGCAGTGGTCCAAAGTTATTCCTCACTTACCTTATGCATTCAGAGCATCCTAATGATTCACCACGATGAGTTTGTAGGTGCTTTCGATTGTGTTGTGATAGCGCTCTGAAGGGGGAGTGACATAGAGAGCGAAGGGACGGGGGACTCAGAACGTCAAAAACGAAAGTGAAACTTAATAAATGTTTTAATATGTTGTGGAGGAAGACACATTTTGCTTAAATATATGGCGAAAAGTGGGTAACTGACATAGACTCTCCATCGACTCTGGCTCCAGTTCACTTTCTATTGAAAAACTGTGGCCCCTCTCTCTGTAACTGCTGCTGTCAGACTCGTCATTTTGGTCTTAAAATGTTCATATTAACCCACTCTACATGATCCTGGTGTTTTTGTTTCACTATTGTGTCTGTAAATCAAGATATGAACATTAATAACAGACAAATCAGGCAACTTCTTTTCCCAAGGTCGCTCCTGCTAGCGTTAGCAACAGGTTTAATGGACAGCGTGTCTAAGCGTTCACCCCCTCCTAAACCAGCAGTGCGGGCGGGAAAGGGAATTACCTTCAACAGCCTCGCTCTGGATTGGCTCTTTGGTTGCTATGATACTCGCGGTCGGAATTCTAAATATGAGGAGGTTCAGCATTATGTGGATTTCCTCATTAAAATCTCATTTATTAGGTTCAGGAACAGCCAGTTTAAGGCAGTAGTTGAAGTTAGCTGAATTCCAGTGTATTTCCTAATGCAGGAGCACGTTCTAAAGCTCTGCACAAGCACCTGAATGTTCCGCAGGGCAACTTTAAATGACATCCCATAATGACTACTTTACAGTTCAGTGTCCAGGTCCTGCACACTCATGGATCTACAGTCTACACCAGTCACCATGTCTAATACTGC
The DNA here is from genome assembly GCA_000787095.1 of Periophthalmodon schlosseri. Taxonomy (NCBI): domain Eukaryota; kingdom Metazoa; phylum Chordata; class Actinopteri; order Gobiiformes; family Gobiidae; genus Periophthalmodon; species Periophthalmodon schlosseri. The sequence goes on along the minus strand of JACM01052408.1, from coordinate 1,271 downwards.
ATATCTTATAATCAAATACCCTCATGGTATGTTTACTTTGGTTCTGACTATTTAAGAGTAGTAGGAGTAGTAGTAGTAGGAGAAGGAGGAGGAGGAGTACAAGGAGCAGTAATAGAAGGAGTAGTAAGAGTAGTAATAGTGGGAGTAGTAGTAGTAGTAGTAGTAGTAGTAGTAGTAGTAGTAATACTAATAGTAGTAGTAGTAATGTGTTATGGTGGATGCAGGTTGATCACATCTTTTACTTGTTATATTTTGAATTGAGAGTAGTAGTAGTAGTAGGAGGAGTAGTAGGAGTAGTAAGAAGTAGTAGTAGTAGTAGTAGTAGTAGGAGGAGGAGGAGGAGGAGCAGTAGTAGGAGGAGTAGCAGTAAGAGTAGTAGTAATAGTAATAATAGTAGTAGTAATGTGTTATGGTGGATGTAGTTTGATCACATCTTTTTGGTATATTTTGAATTGAGAGTAGTAGTAGTAGTAGTAGTAGTAGTAGTAGTAGTAGTAGTAGTAGGACTGTGTTGTATTTTGAATTGAGAGCATGTTTGAATCGTAATGTGCTCCTCACTGTGAGTCAGGCTCGAGGTCACGTTATGTTTATGCTGAAAAGATCTGAAGTGTTCTGTGTCCTGTACCATCTCTACTGTATTTCACTCATAAATACCAGTATGAGTACACAGTTTCACTCTTTCACTCTTTCACTCTTTCACTCTTTCACTGGTCAGTACTCTGATGGGAGACACCAGGAGCCACAGTGGCTCTAATGCAAACTTCTGTTGTGTCCTTAGGCAAGACACTTTTGATTTTTGCCTTTTAAAACTATTAAAATGTAAAAAGTAAAATCATGTGAATTCTTTCAGATCATGCTTCCTCTGATTATTCACATCAGATTCAGCAGTTTACATGTGATTTGTGTGATCGTAAAGGTCTAGAAATCAGATTAACATTAGATTTTGGTTTGTATGTGAACAAGGCCAGTGTCTCCTCTGGTCCCATCTGCCAAAGGGACATCAGCTCATCCTACTTTCTGAAAACCTCATATATCTTTCTCTGCAGTTTGTCAGTCTCTCTCTCTCTCTCTCTCTCTCTCTCTCTCTCTCTCTCTCTCTCTCTCTCTCTCCATTGTCCAGTAAGTCCCTGTATTTCACCTGTTCTGTCCATTTCTTTTTAATAAACCAAAACCAGAATTCTGACTCGTGCAAGCCGAGCGTTCATGATTGTATTTGACTTGGTGAAATAGTTCCCACCCACACACTCTCTCTCACGCTCTCTCTTTCTCTC
>KN472144.1:106685-159922 GCA_000787095.1 Periophthalmodon schlosseri | reverse complement strand
GACAGATGTACGTTGTATTAAATGCGTTTAAAACATGTGTTGTGTCATAACTTCATTAAAGACAGTTGTGTGTTTAACTTAAGTTATTTGCCTTTGGGCTCTCTCCACCGCTCCGAGCTTTAAAGCGAGGAGGAGAGGGAGGAGGGGGAGGAGGAGGAGGAGGGAGGAGGGAGGAGGCGGCTGCTGTCTCCCAGTACACACATGCAGCACGCGCACACACAGCAGGAGACTTACGTGGGACCGCGCTGAGACCACGGCTCGTTCCGAATAGTTCAGATCATGTCTCCTAGCTCCTAGATCCTAGCCCCAAATCCTTTACCTCTGGAGCTACGTCACAGGGTCAACCATAAGAGTTCTAGGCAGATTGAAGAAGGAACCTCAGCTGCATTTGGAGAATCCGACCATCTTAACCAGCGGCGGGAAGCAACTAGAAGTCACATGACCCTACAGCTGTTCTATAAAAAAACTACGACACCCACTAAACGGACCACAATAAGCTCCTCGGTCTCTACAGCACTGACTTTGATGACAATTTCAACATGAGCGTGTACTTAAATGACCCGAGTGTCTGTGAGAGATGCTGCTGCTGTTGGAAAAAAACGCTCTGCATTAAACTTCAGACTGTAGATCTGCGACTCTGAAAAGTTTAAATATGAATCACCTCCAACATCGCCAAATAAACCCGTGCACAGAACAGAATAAATCATCTGCAAAGTCACCATCAGCTGCAGCGTCTGCTTTGCCCCAACATTCCACCAAATCCTGTCCTTTAGTCCGTCTGCGGCTGCGCACAGAGCGGCGCACGGGGCTCTGCGCCATCAGCCAGTTTATGCAAATTACCCATGTGGCTTTAAGTTTAGTTTCTGTAAATGTAATGTGTGTTATGTAACGTAAATGCAGATCTTATGTCATTATGTATCTACAGATGAAGCGCGTGAAGCTGTGATGAGCCCAGAAGCTTTATTTTCATTCTTCTATAAAGTTTGGTTTATCCAGATAGTTGTTTTGTATAACGTCTGAGGCTATAAAACTTTTACTGCGTTACAAACTCTTCGTGCAGAGATCGGGCGTGTTCAGAAACCTTCGGGGAAATTGCGCACTGTATTGTGGGATGCCTCATAGCTCCTCACCGCTGGTTAGGAAGCTCCCGAGGACTCCTATGGGCGACCTCGTGACGTATTTCCAAAGGAGCTAGGAGCTAGGATTTGACAAATTCGGAAGGAGCCCAAAGCTGAGACAGAGGAGAGAAGATCAGCGCTACTTTGAACCACTTTAGCGCCATGTTTCTCTTTAAAGTGTTATGCGCATTAGTTTTCCTTCGCTGCCAACAACAACTACAGCCACAGCCAGAAAATATATATCATTTTTATCTTTGACAAATAGCGCTACGTATTTAAGTTTAATCACTGCAGTGGAATTAACTGGGCCTGTATAATGATTGAGTGGATCTGTTATTTTTAATGAATTCTGAACTAATAAAATAATAAATAGGCCAAATACAAATAAATACAATTTGAAGAACAATTCTATTTTGTATGGATGTCCACTTTACATAAAAGATGGTTACAACAGGAAACTTGAAATAAAAAAATAAAATGTTGTTAGAATCGAGAATTGTGTTTAAATCGAGTCAGGACCCCAATAATCAAAATCAAATTGAGTCGCCATGGGACTTGTGGCATCTTTAGAGTAAACGGATGAATGTTTATATCTACCACATCGTTTTTATTCTCTTAAGATCCAAATCAGCCCAGATGATGATGATGAACTGCACCTCCAAATTAATATGTCCAGATTCTTAAATGCACTAATCTGTGAAAATACTATCTCAGTTGATTGGAGTGAAATGTTGATGCTAACTGTTTGCACACAGAAATTAGGCACCATTCCAAAACGGCACTCCTCAACCTGTTGTCATGGAACCCGCCCGTTGGGGCTTCCAAAAATACAAGCTCCGTGTAACGGGTATATTGGCTAGAGACCCGAGTAGTAGCGGTGGTAGTAGTAGTACTATGACCAGATCATTGGGCTGGGATCAGAAGACCAGAGACGACTCGGAGAGAGAGTGGACAGAGACAGTACGTTGCGTTTAAGTGGTGCCGTGTATTGAGTTCAGTTTATGGGCTGTGATCGTCTTAGAAGTTCAAACACATTCATAGTTCATAAGTACGTTGGAGGTCGATTGTAGACTGTGTCAATTTGACCAGAAGTTGAGGTAGAAGTAGAGGTGCGAGGCAAAAAGATTGGCTACAATAAGCTGCCTGCCCGGCCCGACCAGAGCAGGTGTAGTTTGCTGTAGAGAAAGTCTTCAGATTTAGGCTCGAGGGGTTTCCATAGCTCGCCGTCCAAGGATGAGAGCCTGGCCTGTATGGACACAGGACCATGAGCCTCAGTCAACAAGTTTATTTCGTACACAATCCAAGTTTAAGTAAAAATTAGTAGCAATTGCAATTCTGTAATAATACTAGCCGTATAATCAATGAATAACCATCACAATCACAATGTAACGTACAATATGGAACAACTTAACTACATGCAATTTAAAGTGCATGAAAAAATGACCTAGTATTAGCCCCATACAAAGTGCACATGTGCGTTGGAGCACCAGGACCATTAGCCTTCAGAAATACTGAATAAGGCTTAAAATTCCTTACAACAGTGGCTATAGCATGATATAAGTTAATCAAAGACTCAATATAAGTTTCATAGTGTTCGCGTGAAAGACATTGGAGAAAACCCAATGCTAACCGCTCATTGTGTGATGGAGCGCGCTAGGCTCTTGGCTCAAGCGATCTGTCACTGAATAATTATTGACACTGTATCTAATTCGTTCAAGTGGTTCACACAGGTGGTAACATCTCGGCCACTTTGCTTTTAAACGGTGTATCCTGCTTGTTTGGGTGTCTGCAGCTCTGTACTGACTGTGGGTCTCTTGTGGGACTGACTGGATGGATGTGAATGTGGTGAGAAATCGTCTTGGCATCATTGTGCATTCACTCGTCTGTGTGTGAAGTACATGGCACAGTTATTTCCCTTTGGGCTGTGGTGGTCTGCTCTTTGTCAAGTCCGGCACGAGACCAAGATGTGTCCAGTTTTGTATTTTGGTTCACATTTATTCAACGTTTAATATCGTTAAAGGTTTCCAATATTTTAAAGAAGAAAGAAATGTCTCTAGAGGTGTAGAATTAGTTCAAAACTCTATGATAGAACATTGTAGTGTCTCTAGTGGAGTATAGCAAAGAAAAATATAAAATCTGTCAACTGGACAAAAAGTTGTAGGAGTGAAGATGACCAGAACTGAAGAAGCGGTTTGGATGAGCAGCGAAACATCTTCACTCCTACAACTTTTTGTCCAGTTGACAGATTTTATATTTTTCTTTGCTCTGGATCAGACCTGGACGACTGAGGGATTACACAGACATCCAGCCGAGTATGTAACGTTTGTCAAACTATTTTAATTCGATGTCCTCTTTCATATCAGCAGTGAGGAAAGAAATCGTCTTCGCCTTCAAGCCTGGGAACAGAGAAACCAAGAGACCAGCCGAGCCAGAGAACAAACCGCTATAAATGTGCATCTTTTTGGTCAACCGTACAAGGTAAATTATGGGTGTTTTGCCTCAAGTTTCCTCACATTGTAAACGCGCCTTTAAGTAATTATGTAATTCCGGTAATGTGGGCAATTTACTGATTCAATGCATTTTTTTTTTCTTTTTCCTAATTTTAGACAATTAAAGGGGATGAGCTTTCTGATCGGATTCAGAGGATGCTTGGTAGTTATGAAGACAATACCACAGCTGAACCGTTTACTGTTCCTTCCTCCTTAGCGTTTCCACTTTCAAATCTCATTCACCCTATTTCTGAAGCTCCATCCCGCCAAGTGTGCAACAGTCCCCAAAGTCTAAAAGACCCTTGTGCTAACCCTGCTTCAACTGATACTTTTAAGTCTCCTAAAGCGGAGTCTCAGGGCTCCAGTCAAAGCAGTCCGCTGATCCGCTCACCGCCGCAAAGAACGTCTCCTAATGACAACGTCAACGAGAGGCAGTTCTCCGCGTTTGATCGACTTCAGCGCTATACCGCAAATCACGTCAATATGCAGGTGTCTCGTAAAGATCCATCCTCTCCACTTAACAGGACGATTGGCATGCTACATTCACAAACGTTCCATCCGCCCTTGCCGTATAAACAACCCAGCGCAGCCATGACGCGGAAGCCCACGGCCTATGTGCGGCCTATGGACGGTCTGGACCAGGCCGTGAGCGAGTCCCCAGAGCTGAAGCCGTCCCCGGAGCGTCACACGGGTCTGCCAGACGTCGCTCTCGATAAATCCACCCGGGGAAAAGGAGACTTGTTGCCGCAGTTTTTGGAAGTAAGTAAATAAAAATATAGTTGATATCTGTGTAGATTTTGAAGTTTACGGTGTATTACAAAACTGTGAAACTTCACCTCTGAGCTCAGCAGAACAATTTGCGTTTTCTTACCGTCTTAAATAACAGCTTCAGTTTGACCCTGTCTCTGCTTTGGCTTTTTTCCTTGTACATGTGGTTTTGCTGTACTCTTTGCTGAAGTTAACACGGATAAGCTCTTAAAAGCATTTCTGGCTTTCAATAACTAGATAATATTTACACCATTTATACAATTAAGTTTAATAAGTTCACTTATTATACGGGGTATTGTTCTTCATTTTGCATTTTTTTTTTCCTGACAAATTAGCGCATTTTGACCCCCTGAAGGTCGACAAAAAGTTTCACATGGGGGTATAAAAATTGATCAACCTGACAAAAAAATCATAAAACGGGCATCGCTGACCACTGACTCAACAGCGCCGCCTAGAGGTGGACCCCTGTGGAAGAGGAGACGAGCAAATTTTGGAATAAACTCACAAAATTTTGAACAGCGATAGAGCTCCATGAGACAAGTGTAAAAATGAACTGAAGCACTGCCCTATGATGAACAGGAGGTCGGCCATATTGGATCGAACGCCACTTTGACTGCAGTTTTATTTTAACAAACTAGTCCTAAGTTTTTAATCCGAATCAGACATTTTTTTTGACACTCCTTATGGTTTTCGTTTATTGGAAGACTTCTCACGACCGCAGGCACTGACCTAGAGCGCGCCAATAATAATCCAAAGTTATTAAAAATTGACACCAAACATTGTTTAGGTCACTCCAATCGAAAAAGTCAATTACACCATGACTGTATTACGCCCAAGGTTGCTGGTTCAAAGCCATGGACACCACCAATATAAAGCGATTAGCACATTGCACTTTAGAAATGGGGTGAAGGAGGACAGATAGTGGCCTGGGCAGTGGCCAAGCAGGAATAATGCGTCGCCAGGGCGGCCACGGTGCAGGGACGGTCGCGATTCTTGTACTATTTTTCCCCAATTGTAACCTACTGCATATTTTGTCGACCTGCAGACTAAGACAAGCGTGGTTCAGTACGTAGAAGATATCTTAAAGGTAAGTCTTTGGCTTTAGTATGTGAAACAACTGGTACTTTAGTGTATTGCAATTCATATCAAATAAATACTATACATGTTTGGGGTTTTTTTTTTAAGGAAATGACCAGCTCATGGCCTCCACTTCTGTCTGGTATACATAGCCCTCGTCCAGTCTACCCACCAAAACCCCAGCGCTCTGTCAAAGTAATGATTCGTACAGTCTCAGTTGCTTGTCTGTACGACGCCTTTCTAACACCTTTTTCTTTTTATACATAGGAAATCAATCCACCTAAACAAGGCGAGTAAAAAAGAGCTTATAAACTTTGTGGCCACATTTTGCTTTTCAGTTTTGAATGTCTTGGAAAGCTAATTTAATGTACATTTTTATTTTGTAGACGATGGTCAGGCATCATCCACAGATCAGTCCCATCCACACCGCAGTTCGTCAGCGTAAGTCAAAACTCCGTATTATCTTAAACCAACTGCTGTGTAACGATGATGCGCTAACAGTTGTCTTTGTATTGTCTCCATTTGCTAGTTTGTCACATTCCAGTGCAGTAGATTCTGTCTGCCCCAGTGACTTGGAAAGTTCGAAATCTGAGTCAGAGATCGAGAACGGCACAGATGATCCACCAGTGAGCGCCGCCCCCAAAAGTGAGGTACTGCTTTTAAGACTTTATATGTACTTTTAAAATATATATAAAATTGGGTGTGGAAAAGTCATAATTTTAAATGCTGTTTTGGTGTTTCTTTTATAGCCAGCACATGTGTCAGTGGCATCTGGGGACTGGCAGCTGGATACATTTCTTAAATTCAAGCAGCAGGATTACAGAAGTAAAAGTCAGTGGGGTGTCGCTCAAAGTTCAAAGCTCTCACCACTGAAGGGTGGCTTACAACAACCCACCGTCAGCGTCTTCAGCCCTGCCAGGGATACGTCAAATCCACCTTCTTTGGATCAGAAAACCGTAAACTTCACCACGTCTCAAAAGTCTTGCTCAGACACGCGGGAAAGCGTCGAACCCTCTGATGCAGTGAAGCAAACCAAAGATGACCGAACTGGAGGCGTCACCGTTCATTTTGACCGGACGTCATCTACGCAAGAGGAAGAACCCCGGGTGAAAGACGGAAAAGTGGAAAAAAACTGCCACAAACAAAGCAGCAAACGTAGCGTTGTTTTTGAAAGCGAAAGCACTAAGAGCCATCACAAAGATGAGGAAACGGCTTTGCCTGAGGTTTCAACGGCCCAACACGATCAGCGCACGTCTTCTGTTAAAAGCACTTTCTATTCTGATCATGTGACTCCAGCGCGTAGCCGCAGCAAACCAAAAGCAGAAGCCAGACACACAAAAGTTTCCAAATTACCTCAGAAAGATAAACGTATAAACGGGTATTCGCTGAACGGCAGTAAGAACACGCTGTCGTTAGTTGTGAAAATTGATTTAAATCTTCTCTCGAAAATTCCTCGGACTTCTCGCTCACTTGAAACCAACATGGCGCAGAAAGTTGATAAACCACATAAAGTTTCAAACAGTAGAAAGAATGTAAGTACATATTTTTAATCCCAAGTGATAAAACGCCTTGCATCACATTGTACTTTCGTTTTAGGACAAGGAAGACGAATCGTGTCCAAAGAAGAAACAAAAACTCCAAGACCAAAATCCTATTCTTCACACGGCTAGACCTGAGTAAATTTCAGTGTATTAACTAATGTATGTATACGTATGTTTTTAATTCTCCTTTCATTTTTACCACTTGTAGAAATTCAGCACCGTCAGAGGCCATAGAGAAAAAAGCCAAGAAAAAAGATGAAAACTCACACCTTTCATCAACAGTAAAGGGCAGCACACACAAGTCTAAAAAGAACAAGCAGGACTCTGGTAACGCGCCGCAGTTAAACCAGTTAAACAAGGAACTGGCGAAATGCCAAAAAAATCCCAAGAAGAGCTCTGGAAAAGATACGGATGAGTCAACTGCGGAAAAGGTAAGAAAGAGATCAAGGTTAAGTACTAAAAGTTTTTACGTCCAGCACAATTATAGTTTTACTCATCCTCATTATCGTTCTCAGCCTTCCAAGGAATCTTATCTGCTCGAGGACCGGTAAGTTACTTATTATGTGTTTGATAAGAAACTCCCTGTACATTACCCTGTACATTCACACGTCTATATACTGCACTAGTCACACAAGTCCTCCCCCTGCAGGCATCACCCAGTGAAGCATTACATCAAAGAGGCAAAGCGGCTGAAGCACAAGGCCGATGCAGAGGTCATCGTTTTATCCGCTGTAAATGTACTCGCACGAGATGTTGTGACTAATCCAACTGTTTTTTTTAAATGTATAAATAGGTGGACAAGCTTCGTAAAAGTTTTCACTACCTGGATGCAGCGTTGTTCTTCATCGAGAGTGGGATCGCCATGGAAAAAGATCCCCAGATCTCCATGTCTTCATACACAATGTTTGCAGAGACGGTGGAACTGATCAAGTATGAACCTCGACCAACATTTTAATATAAACACACGCTATTCAGAGCAGTTTCAAGTCATTATGAATGAAACGAGTGTAATATTTGAGCGTATTTACATGATTTAAATCCTTGGGTTTAGTTTTAATGCCAGTGTCGTCTTGGTCATAGATTTGTGCTCAAGCTGACAAACTCAAAGGACCCCTCTGCAGCAGAAAATGACTTGACGGCTTTGTGGTAAGACTCTAAAATGGATGTTCAGCATTAGTTGACGTTGAACTCAAATAAATAAAATAATATCTTTTTTTTTTTTCTTTTAGTTTGAGATGCCAGGCACTCCTGCAGATGGCCATGTTTCACCACAAACAGAAAACTGCACTTACATATTCAAAAACCCTGATAGATCACTTTAATGTACGATTCATGATTTTAAAATGACTTTAATGAAACGCAAATACTACACTAAATACATGTATTACTATAATTTATAGAACTCCTGCCAGTCAGCACCAGATCCATCAGCTTTTATTAAGTACGTGTTCAATAACTCATCATCTCTTTCTTCATATTCCATCGTCTAAATAACATTTCATTACTTTTGCAAATTCTCCCCACATGTGCTATGACAGAGGAAAACATACCCCCATGTCTCCAAGCAACACTCCGCGTGGATCTGCCGTCATTCCTCCGGACATCGGACGAGTGGCGTTAACCTACGTCAACATCACAACACTGTTTTTAAACGCCCATGACTTGTGGGAACAGGCCGACGAGTTTGTCAAGAAAGGCAGCGGTAAGGAACATAAAATAAAGTTGGCGTTTAATTGTACAACAAAAACAATTACCGATGTGGATTTCAGGATTATCTGCAGGGCTGGACAAAGTAATGGGTCATCTGAGCCTAACGTCCACTATGAGCTCCATGGTTTGCTACATCAGGCAGGGCCTTCACTGGCTGCAGAAGAACAGTCCAAAGGTAAAGTGAGACAGTGGCCTTCTTGTCTTCATTTCAAAACTCTACTCCAAAGACGTCTGCCGTGTGGAGCAATACGCTTTTTAAGAATTAACTGATAGAAGAATGTGCTGCCATAGGAACTTTTAAAACTTGATACAATTTGGCTTGATTCTCAACGAACTTCCAATATTTAGGTGCAAGTAAACGTAGTGCCATGAAATTACCTTGCCAAAATTTGCCATGTTGTTGCTATGATACTAATACCAATGGCAATTATTCATAAACCTCATAAACATGCACTATTCCATTATAATCTTTTATGTTTTGGCAATAATTCAGTAAATTCCTTTCTGGAAAGTTATTCATATCTAGTTATTAGATAATTTTATTTCGATTTCTTCTTTGTTCTTTGTTTTAGTGTTTGGATTATTCCAATTAACGGGTTCAGTATTTTAATTAATCAAAGCTGTATCCTCTGTTGTTATTGTGCAAGAGAAAAGGCTGTATTTTGATTTTTCCATTGTTCTCAATAATATTTTCCTATTTTTTTTTTTTGTTTTTATTTCTCAAATCACAAGTGCAAAAAAAATGTGACATTATATGTTTCTTCAGCTCATTTAAGGCTGAATTACACTAGAATTAATCTGTTTTACTATATAATTTTGCACCGAACATGAATAAGATCTATGAATACATACTGTAAAATGAATTCATGTAAGGTCTGGGGCAGACCTTGTGCAATAGAAGTGCAGTATCAGGAACATAGTTGGAACTACTCAGTTGTACATCAACAGACTCCTACAGCACAAAAGAGAGGGTGTGTCAGAAACAAGAGTAATTTTGCACTAGTAATTTCATGTTTTGCACATTAGGTAGGTGCCTCTGTCAGGTTTCTAACTTGCCTTTGAAATGTGGTGCTGCCTGCCACTGGAATTCTTTGGCAGAAACGTTTTTTTGCTCTGTCTTTGCTCATTTAGGTATGTGTGGTCACTTGAGTGGGTAAGTTACTTAACTGCACTGTTAGGTTTTTTTTCATGCATCATTTGAAGACATCAGCAGGGTTGTCCTGGTCTTCAGGGCTGACTTTCTTTTCTCAGTGAAGTGATATTGTATTTAATGAATGTGTACACTGGTGCCTGGGACATTGGGGGCATTTTATTTGTAGATATTGGAATGAAGATCAGAGTTTACGACAGCCACAGAAAATCTGTCCTATCATTTGTCATTTCGTGTTCTCAGTTCTTGTGTTTTCCAACAGATTGGTAGCAATTTATTTATGAATTTACAACAAGTTTACAAATGACATTTGTTTGTAATAATTATCTCGAAGACAATATTGTTTTTTTGTGACATAAATTGAGCTTTTATGTTGCCGTGAATAAGGCTGAATAAAAGGATAATTGATAATTTTTTATTCTTAAGAATCACATTTGCATTTGTACATTTTGTGCATTTGTAGTTTAAACTTTACAAAACAATATACAAAAGATTTTTAAAACATAACCCACATTTATCATAAAATATATGTCAAAGTGTAGATCTAAGTATCCGACTCGTCTGCAAAGTTGGGATTGGCAAATGCAGGCTGTAAAAGGAAAACACGTTCAGTGACACAAAACACGTTTTATTTTTCAAAACACACGAGCAGATGGCAACTTACCACATCCACCTTTTCAGTACTTCTTGCTGTTGTTGTTGGCAGGCTAAAATTGCTAAAATCTAACTTATATCCCCGAACATGAATGGTATAATACAGAAGTCCTCCAATCAGGCAGACAAATATAATTGCTCCAATGACTGCACCAGCGACTACCCCTCCATCTACGCAGGCAGAAATACTGGTTAACGTGTAAAATAAAAAGAACAAAAATGTGTTTTTACAGTTGTACTTACTGTTGCCACCTGGGGCGTCAGTGGGATGAACTGGACGTCCATGATCATCTGTTACATAAACTGCAAAAAAATCAAAATTGTTGCGTTACGATTACTGTGAGGAAAAAAAGAACATTTTACAATTATTCAAAATGCTTAAGTCACTTTCATTAACATTGCCGAACAGAATCCCATTACTCTAGTCTGCGACCAGTTTTACAAATCAAACTTTCTGAATGAGAAAGTCAAGTTAATCTGATGTAAACAACCAGATAAAAGTCCTTTAAAATATTTTGTAGTTCTCAGATACGCTGTGGTGAGAGCACTGGTCCCCCAACCCGAGAGTCAGCAGATCGATTCCCGTGGATCGTTGTGGATCGTTGTGTCCTTCACCCACATTGCCTTGTATGAATGAATGAATGAATGAATGTGTGAATGGTGTGTGTGTGAGTGATTGTCGGGGGGGGGGCTGATGACGCAAATTGGCCATCTCGCTTCTGTCAGTCTGCCCCAGGGCCGCCGTGGTTACTATAGTGTGGAGTGAATGAATGTCTAGCACTTTTCTGAGCCTGTAAGGAGCATTTGCAAGTGTAAAGCATTATTATTATCATTTTACATTGGGGGTGGCGGCAGGCAAATCCTTTCTTTAGCAGGCAGTTGTTGTCGTTCCAGTGGCCATCAGGATACATCTCCACGCAGTTCTCCTCTGCCACCTCCCCGGGGTGAAACGCGTCATTGGGTTCGTTCTGAGCCCAGTTGAAGAATCCCACAGATGTCTTATCAGTCCAGGCCCAACCAACTACATTATACAAAATATATGCATAAATAATAGTAAGTAAATAGTCTAAATAGTAATGTACATGGGTGGGCTTACAGTTTTGGTCCCTTGTGAGTCCAATCCAGATGTTGTGCTCTTTGGTGTAGTTAAGGTTCCTTACAAACTCAACATCTGCTCGGCTGTGGAGTGATGCCAAATCGGCCTTAAACGCCTGGCAGTGGTGTCTCGAGTCTGGCCAGGAAAAACCCTTTTGACCGTTGTAAACAAGGTAACAGTAGCGTCCATAAGGCACAAATCCCAGCAAACACTTTCCATCTCCAGGACCAGGAGTGGGAGGGGGTCTCTCTGGTAAACCAAATTGAACAGTGTCGTTACCACATACTGACATTTCTAATGGTTAATGTGATGGTGACTGAGGTTTTACCTTTAGAAATCTTGCAGATGTAAGGCTTGGGTTCATTACACTTGGTGTCATTCCACGTTCCATGAAAGAAAGGTGAAGCGTGCATGCTCACACAGCCCTCGCCCTCTAAGTTACTGGGTTCACCTGGCCCCCAGTGTGTGAAGAAAACCGGCCATCCATCCGTCCACATATACGAGCCGTCTCCCTGCGGATCAAGGTATTACATTAACATCATGTCTGCAGAGGGCAGGGCGCTGCGGTCGACCAGGAACAGAGTTTAGGTTTATATTTGTCTTAAACTGTTTTGAGTTTGTGTGTTTAAATTGTTGTTCGTCTTTGTGTTATTTCAGTTTTATACATTAAAACATTTAAAACACACATACACACATATTTCATTTTGGGGTCACTGGAAGTAGAAAAAAAACATTTTAAAATCACTTTTAAACAAAATTAAAATGTAAGTCTATTTGTTTTTCCAACTCCCTGATAAAATGATATTCCCCCACATTTCCCACTGTAGCTGGGTGGGGTCTGACTGTGCACCTTGCGTTTGAGTCCAATCCAGGCATCAGCTTTTCCCTGGAGCACAACCCCAGCCACAAAGGCCTGGTCGTAGCTCATGTCGATGCTGGCCAGGTTGCCTCCCGCCTTAGCACATGCTGTCTGAGCTGCATCCCAGGTGGCTGCTTCTTCTACCAATTTGTAGCAATTTAGGTACCAAGAGATGTACCCAGGTGGACATGGGCTCTGTGTTGGGGGTGGAGGGTTAATGCTGCTTGCTAAAGACAAAAAGAAGTGAAACTGGGTAAGAACTGTGATGAGACATTTTAATGAGAGAGGGTTGGATTGTTACCAACATTTCTTTCTGGAACAGACAAAACTCTGATCCTTGTGACAGGCATCATCATTCCACTTTCCACTAACTAAGTGGTTGTGAGTCATTGCCACACAGTGCTCCTATTGAATATATTATTACAAATTGAAATTAGGAAATCTCATAAGAGAACATTTACATAAAATACAACATCCAGTCATTTTGATTCATGAGTTCTCACCGCTCCTCCCGCATTGTTGGGCTCTTTATCATTCCAGTTTGTGTACAGAACAGGGCTGACCCCATCACTCCAGGCGTACTGGTTTTCTACCAGGAGATCAGACAGGCCAATCCATGTGGGGTGCTGTAAATCCCTCAGGTAACTGGAGACAAAGTCTAGAGGACAGAATTTAAAATATACTCTGCACCTTTATTGTCATTAAACCTAAATGGCCCATTTCAGTGCACACACCGTTCTCATACTGGTTGTCAATCACTGCCAGCTCTCCTCCTTGCTCTTTGCACAAACTTCGTGCATAGGACCAATTCGCTTTAATGTCGTCCTTTTTGCCTTTAAACAAAAAGCACTTGTTGTTGAAGCGTAGCCAACCTGGAAAACAGTGCACACGTGTTATAACAATATCATTCCAAGTGATACACAGAAATTCTAAAAGAACATAGTTTAGAAGTGAAGTATATAATGCAGAAAAATCACCTGCTGGACAGTTGCCTTCCCAGGGCTGTGTCGGTGGGGGAGGGGTGTGATCGTCTCCAGGGAACTTCTTACAGACATATCCTCCCATTCGACCACAGTTGGCATCATTCCACCCACCTGTGCAGTAAACATATCAATAGTACATTTCCGTTCCTAAATATCATTCTATTTTTTATTTTATTATTATTATTTTTTTTACAGTATATGCAGTTTTATGTAAAAGACAGATACCCTGGTGCCTGTTCATCTGAACACACTGTTCTTCCCCATTTGCATTGTTTGGTTCTCCAGGAGCCCAGTGGGTATATGTCACTGGGGAAAGATCCACCCACCTGTTGAACGACGTGACATTTGATTATGCAGACAGCAGAATAAAAGCAAAGTGGAAAGAAAAAAAAAAAAAACATGGCTTACATATACTGTCCACTTGCAATACCAAAATTTCTCATTCCAATCCAGGCCGCAGCAACATTTCCCGTACCCACCTGCAACATAACATGAATTAAATGCTCTTTACCAAATGACAAATAAACATTTTATTTGCCCAAAGAAAAATTACCATAGTGTTGACATAAGCCTGTTCATCCTTGCTAAGAATTGAAACCAAAGCTGCCTTCTCAGCGTAGCAGCGGAGCATAGCAGTGTGGAAGTCCACAACATCAGTGTCATTGTAGTAGTAACAGATGTTGTTGTTCTTCCTCCATCCAGGGTTAGTGCCACAATCGGGGGCTGTTCATATAATAATATTAACAACATTTTTGAATTGAGTTAAACAGAAGGTTGACAGATTGGATGTGATGACAGTACCTGGTACTGGAGGAGGAGGTACTGGCGGTAAAACGGGCGTCTTTCCTTTAGCGATCATGCAGATCCAGTCCTGATGGGCGTCACAGTTTAGGTCATTCCACCACGAATAGGTCCCATTGGTGCTGCTCACCATCTCCACACAGTCCTCCCGGCCCTCGTGGTTATTAGGCTCTCCATGACCCCAGTTAGTGTGGGACAGAGGAGAGCCATCACTCCAAGAGTAGCCTGGTTTATGTACAGGTATTAAAATGATGAACACTAAACTCCTTTAATAGTTCATTCTTATTAGTGGTTGAACGTACCTCCTTCTGTGGGGTTGCTCTTCAGACCTATCCACTTGCTGGTGGCTTTGCTGTACTCAGATAGAAACTCCTCCTCTTCCTGGTTGTGGATGCTGACCAGATTTGCTCCTCTTGAAATACAGTCTTCAGATGCTGCTTGCCAGCTCTTCTTTTGGGACCATCCAACATTATGGAACAACTTAAACATAAGAGAAATTAATGTCATTGTAGGGAATAAGAAAAAATACAACCAAAAAGTGAATTCAATACACGTATTTGTAAATTTGATTATGTAGAAATGTATCTTTTAACTTAATTTGTCCAAATGTAATACGTGTGCTAAGATAAGAGGGTTCAAGTTTTGAATAGAGGTGGGTAGTGCCTTTCCTTAAAATTTCACCACTTGAAGTAGTTTTCAGACACCAACTTTTACTCCTACCTGATGAATACATGTAACTGTACTCTTACTCTTACTCTTACTCTTACTCTTACAAGTAACAAAAGCTTTATTCTTGACAATATGAAACAATTTGAATATTTGTATTTTTTGCTGAACTCTTATAAGAGAAATAACTTGGATTACTTTGTTGTTGTTCTTGAGTAATATGATTTGGAAGAAACAGTTTTTTTTTACTTGAGTACTGTAATTTGAAGAAATTTGAATACATTTGCACTATATTTTGTGCAATGCATCTTCTTTTAATGAAATAAAAAAAAAAAAAAAAAACTTTTTAAAACAATGCCACTGAGTGAAGTGAGAAATTGCAATTATGTTTATGTTTATTTTCAAAAATAAAAGATACGTTTGTTTGCGCTCACATTGTCACACTACTTGAGGTATAGAAGTACCTTATAACAGTTCCTAAAGTGGGCCAGAGCGGTCCAGCCGTCTGCACAGCCCTGTGCAGGTGGAGGTGTTGGGGCCTTAGTGGGTGGAGAGATATCAGGTCGTGCTTTCTCACAAATAAAAGGAAACGTTTCTGAGCACTGTTTATCATCCCAAAAGCCACCAATCTGACCTGAAGTCATGGCCACACAGGTACCATCTCCACTATCTACAGAAAGTAAGAGCACAGTATTGTACCATTTGTATTTGAAAACATCCTGTCAGACGGTCTTTGTTAACCTGCAATATTAAGCGTGTACCTGGTTGGTTTCTGTCCCAGTGGGTAAAGGTGAGGGGTGCTCCATTGTCCCAAAGGTAATCGACTCCACCTGTAGCTCCACCTCGAGCTCGAAGACCGATCCACCAGAAGTCAGTCCTACCTGAGAGCAATACCGTGAAGTGGGACTGCTCGTAACTGTCAAAACAAAACACACACTTTATATTACATAATAAATGATTACATTCTCAGTGAACTCTATAAAAGGAGTTCTAATTCATCCTTACTGACCACCAGAGGGCAGTGTTGAACGCACTGAGCCTTTGCTTTTGGGCATGTGCAGTGAATCATTCAATGTTTTCAGCACTACCCCTTTGTGGTCAGTAGATGTAGGGATGAAATAGAACTGTAGTTATATTTGGAACTTTCGTTATAGCTCATTTATAATTTATTTTACTTGTTGTACTCTATGTCTAAACTCACATGTCTCCAACATGCACCAAGAAGCTGTCCTGATCTTTACAAAATGTTTTAGCATGTTCCCAGCTTCTAGGTGTTTCCTCCATCCAGTAGCAGGAGTAACCATATGCATTCCAGCCCTGAAATTACATACACATTTGAGATTAACGCTCAGTTAGTCAGTATGTCAAAGACATGTATCCAAGCAGCTCTATACCTGAGGACATCCATATACTGTGGGTTGGGCCGACGGCACAGGGTAATGTGCTTTGGGCATTTTGCAAATGTAAGTATTAAGCTCTGTGCAAGAAACATCATTCCATCGACCAGTCTATCCATGCAATTAAGATATGTTAGAAAATGCTATAACAAATGTACTGAAGGGATAAATAATAAAGCTGCCAGATGACTCACAGTGTGTAACATTTCAACACAGTCCTCACTGAAGCCATCATGGTTATTTGGTTCCCCTGGAGCCCAGTAGGTAAAGGTGACTAAATGTCTGTCAGACCAGGTGAAGTAACCAGTAAACATGAGGTCATTCAGCCCTGTCCACACATCACTGGTCTCTGTAAGGAAAATGTAAAACCTATTTTAAAAAACACCTGGCTTTGTCATTATTTACAGACCAGCAATGTCTACTCAGCTTTACCCAGATAGAGGTAACTTTCCAACCAGCTCTGCTCCGTCATTGACAGGATGGACACAAGTTCAGCCCCCACTTTCCTGCAGGTCTCCTGGGCTGCATGCCAGGTCTTTTTGTCTAGATAAGGTTTGTAGCAAAAATCTCCAAATTCGTACCAATCCGTTCCTGGACACCTTAAATCTGGAACAGTGTAGACACATGCAATAAAAATGCACATCTACAATGAAGCAGGACACACACCAGTCAAACTTACCTCCGTCAGCAAACGTGTAAGAGACTGCATAGTTGCCATTATATCTGCAAAGATAGGCAGTGTTTAATTATCAAAATAATATAAAATAAAATAAATATAAATGAAATAAGTCAAAAACTTGACTTACTGCCGAGAGGTAATGCCATGCTTAGTTGAACCTGGGTAAAAACTTTGTCCTGGAGCTTTCAATAATGTACAATCCCCCCCAATGTCATCAACAATCACTCCAGCATGTATGGCTGCTGCACAAATGTTTGAGTCCTGAAATATCAAAACAATTATCATTATAACACTGACATTACATCACATTAACCACATAATTAACAATGATTGATTATGTATAGACAGAGGCACATACACCACGATATACTGTAGTACCATAAACCCGGTAGGCTGCCTTTGCACAGGCAGCGGGACAATGCACACTAAAAGAAAAGTCCATTTGTTAGTGTGAGAGCTTTAATACAAAACATAAAAAAAAACAACTTTCCTCTTACTTCATTCTGTCATTGGCAAAATTAAAGTTGGGCTTGTTGGCACAGGTGATTGCATCTGTTGAAAAGACAGAAGTTTGAAAGACCTCAAACATTGTCGTAAAATCCAAAAGTAAAATCTGTCAACTGGACAAAAAGTTGAAGCAGTGGAGACGTTTCGCTGCTCATCCAAGCCGCTTCTTCACTTCTGGTCAGATTAATGGTGGACGCTGCCAATCTGACCAGAACTGAGGAAGTGGCTTGGATGAGCAGCGAAACGTCTTCACTCCTACAACTTTTTGTCCAGTTGACAGATTTTACTTTTGGCTTTTACTATGGATCCGACCTGGACGACTGAGGGATTACACAGACTCAAACATTGTCCTTAGATTAAGAATATATAGTTTGCTTACAATCAGGTGTGCATCCTAAGACATCGAAGCGAAGGCCTGCTTTCCCGTTGTATTCCACGGGCCAGATGCGAATGTACTGCGCTGACACTGGAGACCCCAGAAGCTGAGTGTCAGGTGTATTTCTGTCCGTAGAGCCTGGGAAGAACTGAAAGCAAGACCAATATTTGAAATGAAACAGTCCGTATACAGTAGGTCGGTTTATACAGCCATACCTCTCCGTCTACAGTGTAGTCTTTCCAGATCACTCCATCCACACTGTGCTGAATTTTAAACTTGGTGACCCAGTGATCGTTTTGGGGGCAACCCTGAATTACAATCCCAGTTACTTTTTTTGCCTGTCCCAGATTAACTTGAATCCAACTTGATGATGCTGTAAAAGGCAACATGAGGAATAGCCAAATATGAGTAAGAAAAAATGCAGTAAATGTGACTTTTAGGGACACAACGTACGGTATCCTGAAGGCATCCAACAAGAGTTTCCATTCAGACGAGCTTTATCGGGAGTGTTAAAACCCACAGAGGAGGATGCTGAAAGCTGTGCATTTGAGATATTGCCATCTTCAACGCCAAGGCCATGTAGGCACACTAAAGAAACATTCAAACTGATTTTAATACTCGGTCTGTATGACTTGGTGAATCTACAGGATTGAGGTCCTAACACTGACCTTTCTGTTCACAGCTGTATGTGATCTCCAGGTATTTGTAAACTGTGGGGCAAGGGTCCTCATCCACATGGGCGTACGCAAAGCAGAAGCCGCGGTTGTCACAGTGCTTCCTGTAGTGAGGTAGCACGCCCGGCACAGTGCAAGAACCTGCAGAAAAACCTCGTATAGTTAAGCACTCTGAAGTTACACACCGAAAAAAAAGAATAGAAAACAGTTGCTCACCAGCAGAAGAACCCTGATGGGGACAAATGTCACTGCTCCTTCGTCCATAAAAAGCCGACTGGATGTTAATAACACTCTCGAGAGGGCAGTGGAGAACAGCAGAGGAATCTTGGCAAACCAAAGCTGTCATAAAACCTAAGGACGAACAGAATATTTAAAAAAAAAAGATCAAATCCTTGTTTGTTGGAATATATAGCCTACTGTAACGAATATCTGAAGATCAATTTGGGTTTCTTAACAAATAAAGATAACTGGTTGAGGACAGATAAAAAAAAAAAATCCCGTGTCTATCATTTGTCTATTTCTGAGCATTACGAATTAACCAAAAAAAAAAATCCCGTGTCTATCATTTGTCTATTTTCTTAACCATTTTATTATTATTATTATCATTATCATTCTCTTAAATGTAAGAAATAACATACATAACATATATAAATACTACAAATAGTATATTATTATTATTATTATTATTATCATTCTCTTAAATAACATATGTAATATATATAAATACTACAAATAGTCAATATTCAATACCGTCGTGGGGTGGAGGAGGCTCAGGTGTTCTTCCTAAAAGAGAAAACAGAATCAGTGTATCTGTGTTTTGTCTTTATTAGATTGTTTAAAAGACATTTCACCTTTCTTCTTGCATATGTATCCTCTTTTGTATTCACAGTTGTCGTCATTCCAGTAGCCATTGTTTATAAGAATAGACAAGCAGTCCTCTCCATAGTAGTCATCTGGGTTGCCTGGTTCAGACCAAATATACACGATACAATTAGAGACAGACCATAGGCAGACGCTATTTGGACATTTTAGGTATCGGCTATCGGCCTTAAATCTCCAGAAGAGGGCGATATTTTGTTTTGGTCAGTCTGCTGCCTAAAAAAATACACACAAACTTTATATGAACCCTTTAATACGAAGAAATAACTGCTCAAAACGTGACTACACAGCTCTCTTATAGGTTTGTGGTGAAAAAAAGGACGTGGGGTGAGTTTGTTGTAAATTTAAATGACATAATTTGGGGAAAATAATCAAAACTGGCCCTACATATCAGCCCAAAAATATCTCCAGAGCTTATCGGCCATGTTGTCTCTCTGGAGTCTGCACAATCGGTATCGGCATCGGCCATGGAAAAACCCATATCGGTGGATCTCTAAATACAATATTGATATATTACATAGAGACTGCACTTTTTTCTATGAACCTGTATTCCAGCGAATGTATCTGAAAGGTGAGCCATCAGTCCACTCCCAGCCCCCTTCGGTGATCGAGTCATGACCGCCCATCCACAGGGAAATCCCAGTTGGACTTTGCTGGATAATACCTATAACAAAATCAAATCTAATAAAAAAGCAAGCAAAACTTTGTCTCTCACCGTTGGTAGAAGTGTGTCTGATGCAAATGTACAAACAGCCACGTTTTCTCCAACCTTAGGACTAAAAACATATAAACTAATTCGATTTACACTTTGAATAACAGGTCAGAGTATTTATAATAACAGTGTATGTTTGTAACACACCTTGTATAAGGCTCTGTTCTGCAGGATCTGTGATACTGACGAGGTCTCCTCCCTGGTTTAAACAATCAGCTCGAGCTTCTGCCCATGTCCTCATAGACAAGAAGTTAAACAAGTAACAGAAGTCATTAAAAGGGTCGGCCATCCAAGAGCCACACTTCTCATTCCATCCTGAAAAAGAAACAACACCACCTCACACTTATGTTCCTGTGACGCCATATTTTACACTGGAGATCGAGCTCACCCGGTCCAGACGTCGGAGGCTGTGGAGGTGGTCCTTGTCCCTTAGCTAATGTTTATAAAATGCATGTCAATAAACCTAAACAGACAATTAGTAAACGAACAGGGGCAAAAGCAGGACCTTTTTTGCAGATGAAGTTTTTGGTGGCTGTGCAGAAGTCATCGTTGAGTTTCCC
Organism: Periophthalmodon schlosseri; assembly: GCA_000787095.1. Lineage (NCBI taxonomy): Eukaryota > Metazoa > Chordata > Actinopteri > Gobiiformes > Gobiidae > Periophthalmodon > Periophthalmodon schlosseri. Next base: position 139,226 of record KN472144.1, on the reverse strand, counting down.
AGGCTCAGGGTGATTCATTCCTCTGATGTGCACACAGTCCTCATTATCCTGCCAATTGTCCGGTTGATCTGGGCCCCAAGGAAGAAAATTCTGCGTCAGAAGACAAATTTAAGTCACATGTAAGTTGTGTAGCAATAAAAGCCATACAATCAATGTAATAAGCCACTTACAGCTGCAGTTCCATCAGTGAACACAAACTGATTTTCAACATTGATGTCATTGAGGCCAGTCCAGGCTGCCGCTGGCATATGAGCTGTATAAAAACATAGTGTCAGGTGTATAAGTAACGACATAAAAATCTGTCTAATTGCTTTACATAGTCTATATAAGAGTATTTTGTTCATACCTGTTATAAAACCTAGCTCCTCCTCATTATGGAAGCTGACCAGATGGGCCTGCTCCTTGGTGCAGTGAGCCTCGGCGTCGTGCCAGTTCTTCACTTGGTCTGTCTCAAACTGATAACAGAAGTCCTCATACAAAAGATACCCAGCATCACAGTGTGAATCTAAAGAACAAGAGAACATCAGGTTAAAACTAATTTGCGTGAACAAATGTGACCTTTGACACGGTACCAGGAGGTGCTGTTGGTTTGGGGTTCTGTCCTCCAGTCAGCTCACAGATGTAGCCCAGACTCTTGAAGCAGTTGGTTGTTTCCCATTTGCCATTATAATTCCCTACAATAAAGTAGTAGTGGATTTTAAAGTTTTTCTTTATAATGCCAAAAATCGACTAACACATTAACAACAAGGGTCGGTCATTTCAAACCTGTGTATATTTGGCCACAGTCCCAAAAGTGCTCAGTGTTCTTAGGGAAACCAGGAGCAAAGTTTGAGAAGTCAAAAGCATTTTTATCCACCCATTTAAATTCTCCATCTTGATACATATCTGTTTGGTAATAAATCATCATTCATCATTAGTTACTATGTAATCTTGTCATTAAATAATTGTATTATTTTAGGATACCTGATAGACCAATCCAAATGTCTGGAATGTCCACATGGTGGAAGTCTGGGAGTTTTGCATTGATAAAGTACTGTTCCTCTTGGCTGAAAACAGAAATTGCACATTCTATTCTATTACATTATTATATGACAAAAGGATGAGGACCCCCTTGAAAAAGAGATGCCTCTCAATGGGCTAAACAAAATAAATACATAAATAAATAAATATGTATAACATTTAAAGCAATTAAGGAGTAAAATATATTCTCAGATAAATCATAATTGTTGTAAATAAAATGAATTTGGTACAGACATGATCTTTCAAGACAGATGAGTAAAAACAGGGGTAATAATAATAATAATGAGACATCACTGTAAGTGACCTGTTTATAATGAGCAGGTGGGCCCCCATGTCAGAACACGCTCTGAACGCTTCATGCCATGTTGTCAGAAGGTTAATGTTACTGACCAACCAGTAACAGCTGCCATTGAAACTCAGCCACCCAGAAGGACAGAGTGCTGTAGACAAACAAATATGAATCCAAATCAACAACACAATGTTTTGAAAATTGAAATTTCCAAAGTGCTTACTGTTCAGGGGTCGTTTGCACATGTAAGGACGCTCATAGCGACACACATGTGACCTCCATTTCCCATATTGCTCTGATGGATCTTTGATGATGGCCGCACATGAACCTACTTGAGGATCTCTGCAAAGAAGACAACTTTTTCAATGCTTTTATTCTCTGCTATGGGACATATATTATATTTGAATTAGATATGTTTACTTACGGAGAAGGTTCGTTCTCACCCCAATTTTGAAACGACAAAGCTTGAGCATCTGACCAGGCAAACTGTGTGTTTCCTGCTTCAACTTGACATGAGATCTTGTTGCACTTCTGCAAACCGACACAAAGAAATGTGATATAAGCATCTCAAACACAAATGTATGAACTACAGCACCCCCCTCACCAGGGTGGACAGTCCTATCCAGAGATCAGTGTAGGAGGGGTCCAGTCTTCCCACTATATACTGCTCTTCCTCTAAAGACATAATGGACACCAGATCAGACCCATCCTCCAGACAGTCATGTCTGGCCTCTGCCCAGCTCTTTCTTGTGTCGGCTTTTAGCTTGTAGCAGTTAGAGCCATATGTGGACCAGCCACTGGCCTGGTCACACCGTGGAACAGGGTTTTCTGAAGAGCAGCGATACATGTGATGAAAAAAACAAAAAGATTACAATTATTGTGGCAACATGTTATTGTAGCCTTTAAAAATGTTTCTTTTTTTGTTTACCTTCAATATATTTACAGATATATTTCCTCTTGACATCGCAGTTCTCATCATTCCACTGCCCGTTACTCTCTCCCACAACTTGGCCACAGTCCTCGTTGTCATTCCAGTTGTCAGGCTGGCCCTGCCTCCAGTATCTACAATAAGAGCACTTTGAGTCCAACCTAAAACTTAAAGCCAATGAAGCTTAAGACTGTAGACTTACGATAGGTATGGAATAAAAGTACTGCCATCGCTCCACTCCCACACACCTTCTGTGATCTGATCAGTGAGGCCGATCCAGTAGATCTCAGAGGCCAGTTGTGTTCTTACCCAAAGCTAAATAAATTAAAAAACATTAAAAGATATTTAGCTTCTCCCTTTCTGTTTGGGGTTTCAAAAGCCAGTCGCAAATATAAACATTTAAAAGACGATTTTAGATCATTTAAAAGATTAATTTATTGATAATCTGACCCTTTCATGGATGTCCAGAATGCTCATGAGGTTGGAGTGCTGCCGCTGACAGATATTATTAGCCTCTGCCCACGTCTTTGTTTCAGTGGAAAAGAAGTAACATTTACTCTCGTACTCCCTCCAGCCTGTGCGACACACACCACGGGCTGGAAAAAAACAACACAAAAAACATCTTATTATGGGCCATGGAACAGGACACAAGTTCAAGTTATCAAACTACGCTAAAATATTTATTATTATAAACACTCTGCATTAAATGAAATCATTATTTGACAAAATATGCTGAATTCCATTAAAAATAAGTAATTCTCATAGTTCGCATGGTTAATTTGAAAAATAGTAGGACAGTTCATTAATCATAAAAGTGTCTTAAAACGCCTGGTAATGTTTGACTTCAACTGCTTTAACAAGCTCAGAATCACATGTTAAGTCGACTTTACTGGAAACACCCACAGCAAAAATCTAAATAAAATCACATAAACAAATAATCTAAATGTATATAACAGTAGGACAAACAAACAAATAGTATTGTAGTATTGTAATGCAACAAATAAAATACTAGAAACATTACTGCCACAACTAAATACAACAAACATGAATTAATTCAGGAGAATACAGTATTGAGTATATGAGCGCAAACCCACAGTATTTGCACAAGAAAAGGCAAATTGGCATAATACAATAATTAAAAGTGAGACCTACCACTGGCCAAAAGAGCAGCGAGGCTCAACAGTTGCAGAGTAGTTTTCCTGTTCATTTTTACTCATCAGTGGAAGAGGCTCCTCAGCACATTCTACATTTACATTTGTTATTTCACTCCAGCCTGGCACAAACTGGGATGGCCGATAAAAAAGTAAAAGTAAAAAAGTAATGCTGTTGAGAAATGGCAATAGCAGAACAGAGGGAGAGAACCAGCAGAGACACTAAGATGAGCCTGGTCCTAAGTTCTGTGTGTTCTGAGCATCAGCTGCTGTGGTCACCACTTTTCAGCATCTGTCCAGAGTCCAGAACCTGTAAAACACTAATGACACAACTGACCTGGGATTACGGGACAAAGGATTGTCACGTAACAGGTGCTTTACGTTGATAAAAGTACACATTTTAATAAATTAATTAAAACAAATTTTATATGTATATTCATACAGAAATTAGTTACTTTTATTATAGTAAAAAAAGAAGAAAAAGGATTTCCCTAAAGAACGTTAACTTCCAAATGAGTGTTACAAATCTTCAAACTTCTAACAGTGTAATGTGTTTTAAATAACATTTTCAAATATGTAGTATTTTGATATAACAGATGTATTTTTTAAGCGTCAAATGACTACAGTGTTACCAAAGTTCAACTTTGTTGTAATAAAAACATGCCAATAAATGTTTCTCATTGCTGCTTTATATTAGGGCCTAACAAAACAATAACTGCAGATTTGAAAACAATTATAGTTTATATGTCACAAATCAGCTTTAAAAGATTGTGATCTGGCTTAATTCAAAGTGAAGGGTTTTGCAGGTAAATTAGTCCAACCAGAACGAAGACATTGAAAATTAACTATGCATGATCTTAAAAGGTTTAGGGTCATAGAAATGTAAACCAGTAAACAGCTTATAAATTACTTTATTATACCAATACAATGTAAATGACAAAATGTGGAAGCAGTCAAGGGAAAGAATAAGTATATGTCATAGATACAATATAAAACAGCTACAATCTACAAAACTCTGTTTTGCATCAACATTAGTCTTGTTGTAAAATGAGACACACAATATTTCGCACAAGAATTATCAATGTGCAATTCACTGTATCATGTTTATCTCACTATAAACTGCACATACCGTTTACTTTAAGCAGTCAGTCAATGCAAATCATCACAATGTGACAAACTTACATTAACAGTTTTTATCATAGTTTAGTTTTCTATTTAAGACAAAAATATACCCAGACGTCACGTCTACATTTTCTAGAAAAATAGTGCACACAGCATGAATATGAATATTAAAGACTAAGACATACACCAATTATATACAAAGAGTCCATTATTAAAATAGAACAGAAGCATTGGCAGAGATATCAAAAAGCAGTCTGATTAAGATTGAAGACAGCCCAGCTATCATCCCACACAAGTCTGTATGAAGATCTCTCTCTGGATTGGGTTTGAACAGTGCCACATATATTGCTTTATTCAGTCTTTTACTGTACAATCATTATGCCTCTTTATGTAATTGAGAATGCGGCAGCAGTTTGAATAAACTTTCTGTTTAACAGACAGTATAATGATAGTTCCATCAAAATGATGGTCAAAATGTAACAAAATTCTCAAAGCCAATAAAAAAAACAAAGAATAAATTAGCGAGGCAATATATGGCTAAAACATGGTATAAAATGTACACATGAACCTAAAACTGTAATAGTCTTGAATTTTCAGCATGATGCGTTCTGACGAGACAGAGCACTTTTTACATTAGAAACATAAAGGCCATTCACGTTTGCCTTTCCCTCAAGTCAAAATGACGTATAGCAGCCACACATGACAAATACAGTACATAATAGTACACAACAGATTGTAAAACACTACCAGCAACAGTTTGGGATGTGTTCACGTGATTTATGTACAATTACCTTTTCTGTGTGCACTTATATATAGTATATATATATTTATTTATTTTTTTAAGACCAACACAGTACTTTACTGTGCAAGCCTTGTAGAGCATTTTCAGGCCTTTAGCATTAGTCACTCTATGTGCTGTGCGGCTTGTGCTTGTGCAAGGGTTAGATGTGACAGCTGTGCTTCACCTGGGGGATTCTCACATGCAGTTGACGACGTTGCTGGAGCCCTGGCCCACATCCCTGATCTGACTCACATGGGAGGAACACACAGCCACTCCGGCTCCAGCTCGACAGTGAGACACCGAGCCCACCAGTTCCCATCTAGACACAAAGGCACTTTTAGTCATAGTTCATGTTAATTCATGTTATTCATCATTTGTTTCCTAACCTGTTCATCCGAGGTTCAAACGCCTCCACTGTGTTCAGGTAGATGTTTCCATTGTGCCCTCCCACCGCAAACACTCTTCCCATCACAGTGGCGACTCCAACACCCCCCCGAGGAGTGGTGAGCTCAGACACAAACTCCCAGCGGTGCATTCGAGGGTCAAAGCGTTCAACAGAGCTCAGGGGCGAATTATCATCAAATCCACCTTAGGAAATAAAAGAAAAGAATATTTCTACATTTATGAGAAAATAGAAATTTAGGTAAAGTGTCTTGCAATGTGATACCAATTATTAATTATGCACATTATTAAAATTATAATAATAAAACATTTAAAGAAAAATAGCTTGAAATATTTCCCTATAGTTTACTGAATCTATAATAATACTGGGAATTTTTTAATTTTTAAAGCAAGTCCTGTAGTGTAACATCACACGCAACATTCCACCTTCATCTAGTTTCGACTCACGCTTAGCACTGAATGACTGGACAGTTTCAGCTCTGTAATAAAAACAAATTAGTAACCTGACATCTACAAACTGAACTTTTCTCGTGATCAGCAGTTCTATGCAACTTCACTTACCCACTACATAAAGACATCCATTAAGTTTGCTAACTCCATTTCCAGCTCGCCTTTGGCCCATCTCGCTCACTGCAGACCACTTATTGAGGTGAGGATCGAATCGCTCCACACTGGAAAGTGATGCCACACCGTCATTGCCCCCGACTGCATAAACGTAGCTCTGTGGAAAAGGCACGAGGTTATATAAAGCAGTTGTACCAAAAAGACCAGTGACAACGTTCAGTCTTACCCCCAAAGCCACAGAGCCCACTCCGCCGCGAGGGGTATTCATGGGAGCCACGGAACTCCAGCAGTCGCCCTCAATGTCATATCGCTCCACGTCGTTAAAACAGGAATTGTCGTTCAAACCCCCAATGGCATAGATGGGGCCGCCAAGTGCTGCCAGCGCAATACCCCTCCTGCACAAGACACTCATCAGGTGCGCTGTGTGCCAAAAGTGAACAAACATCTTTGGCTACACTCTGATATTGTACCTCTTGGTGTTCATAGAGGCTTTCATCATCCACTTATTGGTGAGGGGGTCAAACACCTCCATGTTTCCTAAATGTTCATTACCATCATGACCACCCACAGCATAAACCTTGCCTATAAAATAAAACTTAATGACAGATTAAAATTGTATTTGTGTGATTTTTTTTTTTTACCTTAATCAACTTACCTCCTACAGAAATTACCCCCACGTGTCGCCGCCTGCTGTTCATCTCAGGACCAAAAAACCAACTATTCTTGGTAATAGAGTAACATTCAATACTACGAAATGGATCACCAGAACCTCCTCTACCTCCGACACAGAACAAAACGCCTGAGGAGTAAAACAATGCCATTTAGAGAAATTTAGGACATGGAAGTTGAGGGGATTAACAAAACACTTCTTATGTAATATGTGTGTCTGCATATATGTAAAAACAACCTGCAGTGTGCTTCCGTGGCACAGTGCGGACCGAGTATTCAAAGTCTGGCACCACATTGTTGCTCATGTGCAGGTGGTAGTTCCTTGCTTCATCCAAAAGATCCCGACAGCTTAGGTTACCTTTGATCATCTCATCCTTAGCCACAGTTCCTGTTAGAAACTCCACAGAGAGCAATGGCAGGCGCACCTGAAAGACATGACAATACTGAGGTTGTAAAACTGGTTACATATGCAACAGGTTCCTAGATAAATACAGTTTATAGTGTAATAAAGACAAGAAAACACATTCAACCCCTCATCTTACTGACCTGAGACATAATCTGGTCCAGCCAGGCCTCGTGATGTTGTGGGTTGGCTTTAAGCCACTTGACAGCTGCATTGTATACCTGCGTCTCTGAGTGGATATTTAGATCATTGGAGGAGAGAAGGGTGCGCAAGTGCTGTGGCGAAACAGAAATAAAGTCCTCACACTCCACCACCTCTTTGAAATGCTCACACGCATAGCGGTCAGCCATGTCCATCAGGTCCACACGGTTGTGGCTCTCAGCAAAGGTGCGCACTGCAAGGCAGTTTGTCGGATGGAAATGAGCCTTCATGTACTCACAACACGCTCGAGCAACTAACTCCACCTGTCAAGGAAATTACTGTTACTAATTATTATTACATAATATTTCGAATTTCAATACCATGTGAACAAACCTGATGTGTAATGGAATGTTTTCATAACACAGATAATAAGAAGAATAAAGGAGTCAACATTTAAAGAGGATTTTAACTTACATGAAGTATACATGCTGCATACAGCAGTGGTTGCACATTGTCCACTGTTAAAGTCAGTTTGGAGGAATAGGCAAAATGAACAAGGTCCTGAATGGCGTCACCATCAAAATCTTTGATTTCTATCAAGTCCTGCTTTGCCTCGGACATCTCCGACAAGAACATGGCTCTAAAGTAAAAAGAAAAACTTGAACACGGTTTCATTACAAAACAACATTTCAAAACAACAACATACCTGAAGTATGGAATCACGCATGCGAGCACTAGTTTGTGGCATGGGATCAACCTGCTGCCAACCTATAAAAATGAAATGAGTGAAAATGTTCTTTTTTGCACCACAGCAAATCTTAACATAACCTTTATACATAACAGATACACAAAAGCTGCTGTGTATATTGTTGTTTTTGCACAGAAGAGCTAAGATAACCCCTATAAACTGTATTGTAATTTGGTCAATTTCTTAATAGTCTGTTACTTAATTAAAGGATTAGCATTTGCTGGTTGGATATTCTGTTGGTGTGGGTTTTTTTTTAATTCTACATACATTTAGCACACATTAGAAACATTTTATTTTTACAAAAACATGACAAAAAATTAGAGTTGAGAAGTAAATGTAAACAAACTTAGTGTAAAAACGAGACTGACCTTCAGTGTCACATCACAGAGTTCCCCCACTTCATAAAAATGCCTGAGGGAGTTATGGAAGTCCTTCCAGGCCTCGTGTGCCTCAAAGACAAATGACCCATCAGTCTCACTTTCTGCTTTGGAAGTTCTATTTCCAGAACGCTTCTCCTTGGACTTGACTTGTTTGGCATGGTCTGGCACCATATCGCCCGGTGCCATAGCTGCCTAGCGAAAACAGCACCTATGGTAAAAAACAAAACAAAAAAACCCCCACAAACATTTATTTACTGAAAGAAATGAACAGCTTTTGGATGATTGTGAAAACATGTATTCAGGAATAAAAATTTACTTGTGGAAGACATACAACTACTGAGGATCAGTTTGATATTTCAGCAAAATCATTATTTGAACACTGTATTTTCCACTTTTTCAGAATTCAACCGCCAACATTGACTTTTCCACTGGGTCTGTCCACTTCCACGAGGCACACGCTTATGGAACACAACTAACTAACAACAAAGATCACTGTGACAGATTCAATATGTGCCTTTCAGGGAAAATAGTCTTAACTGTAAAGACTCTTGATTTAGGCTCCATAAGGCTGTTCACTAATTCAATGTTAACTGTGATAGTGTCTGATGGGGACAGTGCACAGCTCGAGATGCTACACTTCATCCACAGTTTGAGAAGCTGGAACCTAATAACATCACATTTTACGGCGTGGAAGAAGCCCGTAGTTACAATATTTCGCGCATACACACTTCATACACACGCAAATTTATTTTTTTTTTCGATGTAAAGATGACAGTTTAGCTTACAGGCTAACGGCCCATAGCACCGCGGCTAACGCTAACTCGCGAGGACAGACACACGATCAAATAACTTCACCCAAAACCAGAGAAGGGCAAAGGCGTTAAAATAATAGAATGTGCTTGTCTAATATAGTTATAAACACTCGTGGATACCTCATGTCGCAGTAAGAATTGCTATGCCCGGCTTCTTTTCTGTGATATTCGGCGTTAGCACGTTTGTTGTGATCCCCTAATGCATCATGGGTAATGTAGTCCGTTTACTTTTTTTTTTTTTTTTTACACAACGTGGACGTTCACAAATGTCCTGATGGTCTATTTATAAATAATAATATTACTTTTTGTTGGCTGAGACATGTTAGTTACACAATTGAAAGATTCACACTGCATCATGGTTGGTCAGCAGCATGATTCTGTTCCTGGAAATGACACTGGATTTAACACAAGTACTTTTATCACCTTGGTCCCTCACTATAGAGTGCTTGATGCTTTTTTTTCCCTCTGTCTCAAGATTTTCAGCACAAAGCTTTATTATTTATATCAAAGCCTAACCTCATTTCTGTGGCCATTATAGATAGTATCTAGTTGAGACAAAACTGACATTTTAATTAGCAGCCTACTACTGTAAATACTACTCTACAGGCCCATATAACATTAGTTTTAATCTGATGGGTGCTAAACCTCTGAGGAATTTGCACTGTAAGGGGAAGTGACACTGAATTATTGGATTTTATCACAAAACTGTCATATGACTGCTACAACACAATTATGTTATACAGTAAACGGTTATTCATTAACTTAGAGCGGACAGAAAGGGCAACTCAATTCACCAAACATGTATACATTTTATTTGTTAACCTGAATGCTGTATTTAGACACAGATGCTGTACAGAAAATATATAATCAATGCGTCAGATTGCATGTCATATTTTCAAGAGATTTACTTATGCTTCCGTTTCCTCAGGAGTGCGTCCCGTAAAGCAATCTAAAAATACACATAAATATGCATTTACATAAACCATAAATAATACATATTGTTTTATCTGTAAAACACAACTTGCCTGTTTCTCTCTGAAGGAACGTTTGCCTTTGGTCCGGACGTTTTGACTGTGTCTCATCATCATAAAGTTTTTCGTCCTTCTCTTCTCCTTGTTGCTGGTGCTGGCGTGTGGGTTCAGCTTCGTCCTCTTTCTGATAAATTCCTTTTTATCTGTCCTTCCAGCCTATACATATAACACCATAAGTATAACAGGTTTGTTAAGTATATTTTTTACAAATAATATATATTTCTTACCATTGCTGTTGCAAGTCTTGTTTCTTTATCAGATTTTGGTTTCTTATGAAGTTTTTCAATATTCCTTAGTGTTAAAATCTCCCCCCTGACAAACGGAACAAAATTAGATGTTATATATTTCATTGACACTGAATTATAACAACTGAGACCAGCTTTAAAAGCAAAAATATTTAAACATCTCATCATTCACCTCTCCTCCTCATCGTCAATATCAGCTATTTTCCTCTTCTGGGCTTTGCCTGGTGCAGCACTGACTTCTTTAGCCATTTGAACCAAGCGGATTTTCTTAAAGTCATCCTGAGTGAGAAGTCTACTGCCGCTGACCGCTGCTGCCATGGCTTGTCTTTCCTCCGCGGGTATTGCCTTCAGTTTCTCGGTAATCTCTGTGTCTTCATCAGATGAGTGGTGAACATCTACCCACTCTCCATCTTCATCATCATCACTAATACTAGCGCTCTCCCAGCCATCTGACAGATCACCTGCAACATCAGCGCCTCCTAATGTTAATGACAACAGTATACGTTGTGAATTAGAAGTATGTTGGTATATAAACTGGCCTTCTGCTTCTTCGCCCTCCTTTTTCTCCTCCAACTCAAGAACTTCAGCTCCAGGTATATAATCTTTAGCCTCCAGCTCCCCGTAATCTTTTATTTTAGCTTCTGCAGATGCTTCTGTGGGTCTCCCCTGAGAAAAAGACAGGAAGTAAGCATTAATATCAGTATTTCTTAATTTATTAGTTTTACGTTATGTCAAGAAAAGCCAACAATAAACCAATGAACATAAAAAGAGGAAGCGTATCATTATGATTTCAGAATGAATATATATAGACTGTAGCCATTATAAGATTAATTTAAAAATGTCTCAGTAGATAAATTATCACCAGACTAGAGGATATGTAAAAATGTAAAATTATACGTACAGGGCGTCCATGAAGTCTCTTTACAATTTTAAATTGTAATGACAAAGGCAATTTATGAGATATGTTAATTAGATTTGTTCTATTGTACTCAGTGGTTCTAAACGTTTTTAATCACATTGTATTTAATTGTATTTCAGGCATCCTGTTGATTAAGGAGGCGTCCTTTTGAATGAACCCCTAAGAAATGGCACCTCCTCAAGAAAAGGCACAATGTGTATGGGGCTATGTAAAAAATATCGTGTATCGAACAAAAATACGGGACATTACTGATCTAAAGCAAAAGATACAGATGTGATTGTAACTATTGATGAGGCTCTGCTACAGCGAACATGGCAAGAAATCCAGTCTCGTCTTGATGTGCTTCGTGTGACTGATGGTAGTGGTAATATAAAGGTGTATTAAATGAGGTCAAAAACTTTGGAAACCGCTGCGTACAACAGAACAAGTCTGATTAAGATATCCTATCAATTGCCTTTATAATATTTGTTTAAATTGTAAAGCGACTGTATTGCTTACCCTGTCTTTCTTGTGCAGCATTTGTGGATTGAGGTTTCTAAACAGCTGGATTAGACCTCTGGCTGACATCATCACATCTGCAACATGGGCACGTTATACAATCTTGTCCAAATAAATCATACCGATTTTTTGTTTACTTACTCTTATCCTTATGAGTTTTGTACTGGGCCAAGTCTTGTAACATGTCTTCATTAATTGCCAGAGGACAGCGGGCTACTATTTCCTTGATGGCGTTGATCCTGATGACAATAAGATCAATGTTATATCTTTGCCAATGAGGTCAATACACGTGTTTAACAGTGAAGGCAAATATGGTTTACCCAACAGTCATGGCCTCGCCCGAGTTTCTGTCAGTCACAAAGTTGTTAGCAATGGTCATGATCATAGGTTCAATGATCTAAAGTGGAATAGTAAAAATAAGAGAAAATGTTTTATTTTGTCGCTAAATTTGACGAGAGAACAGAAGCCCGTGAAGCACAACCTCCGGTGGGACGAGTTGATGGGACGCTTGGGCTGCACAAAGTAAGATTTTTGTCACTTCTGAAAAAAAGACAACAACATATGGGTAAGTGAGACTATTCCTCCTTGAAGTAAGTAATAAAAATGCTTACCCCTCTGATGTGGCTGGAGAAACCTCTGTATGAATGGATAGAAATTGAAGAGAAAAAGCTGCACAAGAAGAGTTGATTTTTATTATTGACCATTTGTATTTTAAAACCCTTTCGTATTCACATGCCTAAGTTGTATCATTTAGTTACCTCATGGATTCCAACAAGTCGGGATATAAGTTCCATCATCATAATCTTCACTTCAAAGTGCTCATTGGAGCTTTCCAACTGTTTCAGAAGTTTTTCAGCAAAATCTGCAAAAATAAGATTTTCACCAGCTGTGTCCATGATAACTGCATATAGGCAACTTTTACATTAAAAAAAAAAAAATCACATTTTGATTATGGTTCATGCACACAATTCACAAAAATGTAGTTACTCAACACAGTGGGGAGCATTGTGGCAAAGTGCCTAAACAAACTAAAACAAACATGGCAACGCTGACAAACATAAATGAGCCTATTTGAGCAGAAATATGGACTGGGTCATTTTTGAAACAGAGCAGAGGGAAACTTCTCTCTGAAAAGCAAACAGATGATTCCATTGTGCGCTCTGCTGTTATGACGCTTCCCCAAATCAACTTTTATTTGCCTGAAAATTCCCTTTACTGAACAACGGGAACCGCCCAAGATTGATAATGTGTAGAAGTCGACTCAATAGTGCTACACGTGTCACTCTGGCTTCTGCCAAGTGACCACGATCATGGAGCGGCAACAATGACATCATAGTTGTTATGCTACCAATGATCAATTTAAGAAAAGTTTAGAAATGGGCAAACCAGAATAGTAAGATGGTTGTGGAGTGCGGACAGGGGATGTAAGATTACCTTGAGAATCATGGATCAGGTGAATTGCGGAAAAATTGAAGACTTCAGCTTTTGACTTTTTCTTGTGTTTCTAAAACAGGGAAAACACAGCTGACATTAAATACACAATCTTATTTTGACCAATAAATACACATAAAATATTGTACCTTCAGGACTTTCATTGCTTTTTCTAACTTCTTCTTGTTTTTGGTACTCTTTTTACCAGTTGAGTATCTGATCATAAGGTCTCTGGCTGATGGTCCCTCCGTCTGAAGAAAAATATACAGGGATATTACTGCCATGTTGTTCATTCACACTCTGTTAAGACAAACTCTGAAACTTACCTCTGAGTCTGAGTCACTTTCGTTTTTCTCATTTTCATCTTTGCCGAGGAAAAACTTAAGACCTGCTACAAGAATCTAAAGAAACATCATACATTTTAAAGTGAGTTTATTTTTAGTTTATTTTTAGTTTTACCTTTTTAACAGAAAGTCATACCTTTGTCACCTTTGAGAAGCACGCGGTTGTTATGACGTTGACAGTTTTTGCATCATTCCTGAAAAAGTAGCATAGATGGACTAACCACGAGTTTGAGATTTGAAATTTCATACTAGAGAAAATAATCAACCAACCATATGTTTCTTTTGTACAGCTCCGCCATAACATCTAGGGAGATCTTTGCTGCAATCGGGTTACTGTCTCTTAGCATAGTATACATAAAGTTCTGCAACATCTGAAGCAGAAAGGAACATGGTAATGCAATTAGCAACTGACTGTTACACAGGAAAAGTTAAGGACTTACTGTGTTAACTTTGTTGTTTTTATGTTTAGCATTAATGTTCTTAATATCTGATACAATGTGTGTGTACAGTGTCTGTAAAGAGGAAAAAAAACAACAACATTAGATCACAAACAATGATTGTGAGCATGAAGTAAGTTTAAATATCAACACCTTTCTCAGTAGTTTGTCATGGCATCTTAACAGCTCAAAGAAGAGCTCAAGGAGGGCGGACGGGCTGATCAGGTTTTTGTTCCTCAGGAGAATTAATCCTTTGCAAAATGTCTATTATGCAGAATATGTACAGAACAAAAATTAATCATATTTAAACTAAGTATTGTGTGTTCTTGTGCTCTTGTAGCTCACCATCCTCAGATCTGGTTCCAGGACTGTGTGATAAGCCAGCAGCAGATCACACAATTCTTGAGGAAAAGTTGACATGTGGTCCAAGTAGCAGTGACCAACCTGAAATGAAAACGGTAAGTTGCACAAATAGCTACTTGGCTAAAAGCATAAATGACATTATACCTGAGCAAGAAACATGACTAGCTCCGCCAGCTCCTTATTCGGTTTGTCTGGCTGCAGTTTGAAGATCTGAACATTGGACTGGTAATGCCTGTATTGTTGTAAAAACTGCAAAAGATGAGCACAATCTAAACATCAAATATCACCAGTGGAGGAAGCTTTGCCGTTTCGTTGTTTACGCTTACCTCGTCAAGGTACGACTGTGGATCTCTCTTTATAAGATTCTGCAACTGAGGCAGATTGTTTGGCAATTTATTATTTTGTCGACCAGACATGATGTTACGTAAGTTTTGTAAATATAATGGACTTTTAAAACTACACTAAACAGAAAAGCATGGCCAACCTAGGAGGCTGCCATGTATTTTTAGGAAGCGGTCTGACGGCACATCCGGGTATGACGTCATTTCCGCTCAGTGTTCCCTGCGTTAATGGGATATGTAGTTTTATGATACACGATGGCAATATTTCTAAAACATGAATAATGAATACGCATTAAGTTATGCATTACATTTTATTAAATATGTATCACAACATGTATCTTTTTACAGATGGTATAAGCTACTAAAGTGACGTTTCCTGCTGCCTAAAATGTGCAGTAAAAATTAAAAAGAGAAAGATTACAATTGATTTGCATGTTTTAAAAAAAAAAGATCTGTACATGGCATATCTTTATCCAAACTATATCCAGTCTGAGTTTCTGGAGCTGAGTATTTACACTTTAATCTCGTCACCTCGTGCAATAGGTAACGCTAGAAGCCTATAATACATTTACAAAGCAAATACTGATAGTATCTTGTCAAGGCATGTTCCAGCATTAAAATAAGATTTAAAACACAGATTCCTCATAAAATATACAGCCATTGATCATGTTCATAATTCTTTTAAATTTGTAAGCTATTCTTTAGTAGATAATTAAGAACATTCAAACAGCAGTTTGGAAAATACAAATAAAAGGAAGAGCAGTGGATGAAAAAGGCATACATAAAAGAAATCATGATCACCTCTCATACAGAACAAGATTGAGGCATTTTATACATTGGCAACATTTGCCTATATCCACTGTGTGCCATTAATCCAATAGGTTTCGCAGTCTAGTAGTAAAGAGCAACAGCAAACAGGTTCAGTTATATTACTATCCTGAGATTTTTTCCTCTGCTTGAAGGCATCGAAGGACATAAAGAATGACTTGATAGCAGAAAATGTATTGATCCTGTATAAAAGTATAAAAATGCATAATTAAAAGATGTACAACAATGATGACTGAAAAGATGAACTACACTCACCTCTGTCTGAACCATCCCCTGTCTCTGAAGTCTCATGTTTCTTACAACATCAGAGATATCAAACTGAAAAGACAAAGCTTTGAGTATTTCATGGGCAACATCCTGATAAACCACACTATTATTAACTCGTACATACATCAGCATCTTTACTGATGAGTCCCAGAACGACGTCTATGCAGATGAGGGTGCCAGAGCGGCCGATGCCAGCGCTGCAGTGTGTGATGATGGGCCCCGATCGATGAACGTGTCTCATGTAGGAGATGAATGTCAGCAGCTGCTCAGGTTGGGAGGGTGTTCCATGGTCTGGCCAGCCAGTGTAATTGAGATGGGTCACACGTTGAATTTCATTAGTCTGAGAAGAAAATAAAAGTTTTATTAATTTAAATATGATAATGTACCAACTGTGCTAATATTAATGAATGTACTTTCGTCACTTTACCTGTATATCTTTAACTTCAATGAGCCGGATGACAAAGTTATCAAGATGTTGATCCTTTATGAGGGTGATTTCTAATCGATCATCTACCATCTCAGCTGTCCGAGGTGTGTCTGGCCAATAACGCTGACATTTCACTTTGCCTCCCTCTACTTCTTGGGTCATCATAGCTATCACATTGGACTTCTGTTCCCAAACCATTTGCCAAAAGTCACCCAGAGTTGTGGGCAGAGGTCCCTGACAGGCTATGTACATGAAGTCCTCATCTTTGACAGGCATATTGATGAAGTTGGCATTAATGTAACCGCCGTCTTTCCCCAGAAGGACGCGAGTTGTGTCAACTATAAACACACAAAGATTGTTAAAACAACAAATAATACATATTTTTAAATTAATACAATTTTATGCCATGTTTTCTTACAAGGGACAATATTCTTGTAGCGATTCTTTCTCTTGTTTTCTTTTGTCTGACCAATTAAACAATCATCCAGGGGTTGAAGATTCTGTAGATTCTGTGAATAAAAACAGTTAATTTGACAAAACATGAAAGTGGTTTGTTTTATACTACATTAGCACAAGATACTTACTTCAAACTCCTGCAGTGGAACTTTTTGCTCTAAAAGTCCCCTCATCGTGCGAACCACAGAGCTGAGTTTGAGCCCAGTGTACTGACCATCAGGAACCACTTTAACAAGGGGTAAGGAGGTCAGCTCGTCCTCTGTAATGATTGGTCCATCTGAAGTTAGATAAAAAAAAAAGAAAGTTGAACAGAAATTAGCATTGCACACCAACAGCTACAGCATATGCAATTCCTCTTACCATCACTAGATGTCATGCTTTCAATAGGCAGCTCATCACTACCCCATGTGATAGCGTCTTCGTCAGTTTGCCTAGAGCTCAAAAAACTGTCAACAACCAAACATTTGTAATTTCTGTAAAAGATATTGTACGTCCATTGAAGTCTTCAGTACTTACGGGTCATTAAGTGGTTCATCGACACTCTCCTCCTGCCAATCCATGTTGCGATAATTCTAAAAGTGCATCAGTTTGATCAGTGATCGAGAATAGAGATGAACAGATCAACAACACTGAACATGACTTACCTTAGGTGAGTCCTCTGGTAGGGATGAGCCGTCACAGTCGGTATCTTCTGACAGTTCTGTGCTTTGGTCCATCTCCTTTTTTTGATCAAGTGAGCCGTCGTCATAATCTGAAACAGTTTCCTTTTAGGGAACTTGAACTTATACCTATTCTACAAGGTAAAATATATTTACCTATAGGTGGTAACTCAGGGTAGCCACTAGATTTGGATCCATCCAGGGGAGGAGAACGCTTGCTCTTCATGTCATATTCTTCACTCAAATCTGGACAGGAGAATAATGCATAATAAGCAACCAGGACTAGTTTGAGTTTTCCTCACTCTAGAACAGCTTATACCTGTAGCTCCATTGCATTTGTCTGAATTGACTGGTGAATAAGCCAGGTTCTGCTCTGGAGGTCTGGACACTATCAGATGCACAAGGCCTTTGGTTTTGCGGATAGTGGTGACAGCTTTGGTGTGAGACACCCCTGTCATCATTTCATTGTTTACCTTTAAACAACACAAGATAAAATATCTCAATTAAAAGCAATGTCAAATAATTAGTGATTATAAAACTAACATTTAACATTTACTTTCAACAATCTGTCTCCAACTTGCAGCTTTCCGGATGCCTCAGCTACTCCTCCAGGAGTGACGGACTTAACAAAGATCCCTCTTTCTCCTCCAATCACTGAGAACCCCAAGCCCCCAGACAAGGGCTTATCCAGGTCAATGTGTATAGTTTCCTCCTGTATCAGAACAAAGTTGTCATGTTCACAGTGGTCAAGCTAATATTTGAATTAATATATCTCAATATATTTACCTCTACGGGACAAAGGGATGAAAAAAAATCAGTTTCTCTTGGAGCATCTACTTTGAGGAAACCTACAATGACAAACATGAACATGACAAACAGGACAAAAAAAATTAAATACTATTTTTTTATAGGGAGAAAAGATAAAAATATATACCATTAACACCTGATGAAACTTTGGGGCTGATATTGTTGTTGAGAAAAGAGACACTTTTTGGTGCTGGAGAAACAGGCTTTCCGTCCCTTTAAAAACATAAAAAGTCATTTGGAGATTCCTTTCATTCCCATATTAATCTAGAATAAACGTTAGTGACTCCTTATATTTTGAAGGTGTTTAATGGTCTTGGTCAGAGGTGATTACCGTGTGGCTTTGATAATGAGTTCACTGAAGGACAGCTCCAGCAGCCTATTGCTCTCACTGAGAGTCAGCTCCTGAGTCGGAGCCCCATTGATGTAGTGGATCAGGTCCAAAGGTCGCAAACTGCCTTCTTCAGATGCCAAAGAGCCAGGGAGTATGTCCTTAACAAACAAGACTCCATACGGGCTGTCGCTGCCACCATCTAATGCTAATCCTGTAAAAATACAGTAGGCATTTATTCATAATGTAACATCTGGATGGAGACAACACTAGAAACTATACTTTATAACTACTTTAAATGTTGCATGGAAATATATTATTATATTTTACCCAATGGTTGTTGCCTGCCCCTAAAGCAGATATCAGGCAGCAGATGGGCTTCAAAAGGCGGCTTTGGGGCCTCCAGGACTCTCCCTACCACTAAATCAACAACTCGAGGGGCTGCCCGCACAAGATTGACAACTTCAGTGTGGCCCATGTTTGTGACATCTGTGTTATTCACCTAAAAATGAAAACATTTGTTAGACTTTATAATTTTACAGCATATCAAAGTAAGTAAACACAGACACTGAATATGTCATGTATCATACCGTTATCATCCTGTCTCCTGGTCTGAGCCTGCCGTCTCCTTTCGCTGGGTCTTGCACTATGTCGTGAATATAACATCCATGATCATTTCCTTTGGTGAGGGTAAAGCCTAGACTGCCTTTCTCAGATTTCAACAAAGATACGTTAATCTCCACCTCCTAAAAAAGGAAAAATGATGTGTAATGAAATCGTTTATATCATTGGCTCTTATTATAAGGCGGTGACAGAGGGCAGTTGTGTTGTGTTCAGGTCAGTCTTGCCAAAGGCTTAATAAAAAAAACATTTATTAGAATCATAGGTTTCAAATATTATCTGGAAAATCTCCTGTATCTGGTGATTCAGTGAAATATTCTGAATAAACTGAAAAGTCCCAGTGTTGGATCCACACAGCGCAATAACAAAACATATTATATCAACATCACTGCCCTGCATCACTGGGGTGGAAAATGCACCCCATAGTAATTAATGCGACTTACCGGCACATATTCATCTGCCTCCTGACCATTGGCCGACAGGGTCAGATTTAGTGGATGTGGCAGAGGAGGGGGCAGTGGATCTGGACTTGGGGCAGTTGGAGAAGAAACCATTGGCTCAGGAGAATCTAGATCAGCTGGTAGTGGAGATGAAGGGCTTCTATACAGAGGGAAATAGTGTTATGAGGTAACAGAAAAAATACAAGAAATACTGCACATGTGTCATTAAAAATACATTGATCCTGGAATCTCACTCTGGCTCCATTTTGTACGACTGATATATTTAAATTGAACATTCTGCTAAGCCCTCGTATACATTTCAGTCCTTTAGTGTTTGGGTCCCTGTGTCAACGTTCTCCTATAAATATAGTATTGTTAAAAAAATAAAAGAACTACTAGTGGTATTCTCAAATAACTCTCAAACAACGTACTATTACTAAACAACAACAATAATAACATGACTAACCGCATGCCAGGGGGTGTTTTCAGCACTTTCCATTAAACTACTGAATAAAGTTGAACTACTGAAGAGGCCCAGTACCTTTTACTTAAATCCAGTCTCGTGATGGACAGATCTGGGGAGTAAAAGGCCGAATGTGTGCTGTTATCCATCTGACCGGAGCTGTTGAAACCTCCCAGGGCGAGGCTGCTGCCGGGAGTCTGGTAAACACTGCGGTCCCACTTGTGTCTGCCCGGACTGAACGCCTCCTCAACCTCCTCATCTCCATCGGTGCTGTCGCTGTAACTGTTTTGACGGACGGGAGTTTTCTGCAGTCTCTCCAGTGCGTCCTCCACCGAGCTGTTCTTTGCTTGCGTTACTGGAGATGTGGTGATTTTGCTCAAAAGCAGAGTGGGGTCAGCTTTGGATACTGGTTCTTTTCTGGGTGATGCCATAGGAGTCTGAAATAAAGAAATTCCCCCATTTAAAATAAACAAACAAATAAGCTCAACCTGTCGTTTGAGATGGTGCAGTGTTCTCACCAAAGCTGCGTCGACTTCACGAAGTGTGCCATGTTCAGGTCTACAGAGAAGCAGAGTCACCTCTTGTCCTGTTCCTCTCAATGCTGATATCACCTCCTGTATTTACACACATCAACACCCAATGAACACGGCATAATTCTCAAAGGAAATATAACTGATTCAAATATTTGTCATACGTGTTGAGAAAGTCCTTTGAGCGGGGTCTGGTTGACTTTTAAAATGACGTCCCCAACCCTTATACGGCCACTTTCTGCAGCTGGTTGGCCGGGGAAGAGTTTTTTCACGCGAACCATGCTAGAACCAGGGGGCTCTCCGGGAACGTTCTCCTCTCTACTGAAGCTGAACCCTAACCCAGACGTGTTCTTCAAAAGTGCCACATCAAACGTGTTCTCTGTCAGGACAAACACATGGAGGTTAGTGACTACGAATAAACTGTCTCAGCTGACGTCTCCCTTCTTTTACACTCCGTATTCACTCACCTTCTGTAACAAAGCTGTAGTCATGTCTGTTTGGTTGCCCTGTGCTCTGCTCATGGGCAGGTCCAACAGGTGGCGTGGATTGAGGGGTCACAGGGGCGTGGAGGCTGTCTACAGGAGGATGACCCTTTTCAAGTAACAAATGCACTTTCTGCAAAAAAAAAAAAAAATGTATTGCAGAAAATGATACTCAAAGGGGACATATTATGCAGAATCGACTTGTTTATGTTTTAACCATATTCTAATGATGTTCCCTCGTCATAAGTTTACAAATAGGTGTGAAAGCAGCCATTAGGGGCTTGAATGATTATGCTAAGCAGGTGGCTGTAGCTCAATAGACGTAGCCTACAAACAGAAACTGTAAACAAAAGGTGTTTTCAGTTTCAGTGTAGTTAGCTCCTCCCTTCAGACAGATATAAGGCAGTGTCCGGCATTAATCTGACCAGAACTGAAGAAGCGGCTTGGCTGAGCAACGAAATGTCTTCACTCCTACAACTTTTTGTCCAATTGACAGATTTTATATTTTTCTTTAACTATTTACAAAGTTGTATTTTGATTGTTTCAAGCTTGTTTGAGAAATTCTGTATGAATTTGAGGCTTTAGTGCTCACAAAATTATTGTTTGCACCTACCTCCATCTCTACCCAGGGCTCTGTACCAAGCTGCAATTATTTGAAAATTGAAAAGCCGTTCTTTAAAAATACAAATGAAGATGTGCTACTAGCTACAGAAAAGGAAGTTGTCCCATTTCTATTATTACGCAGTTTTAGTTCGATGTTGCGGTTTACACTAAACAAAATGTAAAATGGCGATCTACTTATGTTGTAAAGTACCAGAAAAAGCTTAGCATGTCTTCTTTAATATAGCGTGATCATTTAAAGGTCCCTCACCTGCCCAGTGTCTCTGAGCGCTTCCACCGCTTGTTGATGCGTAGCTCCATCCAGACTCTTTCCATTAACTGCCATAACACGATCACCTGATGACAAAAGTGTCTTAAGATTGAAATTTATTTTTACATTCACTTTTAAAAATTGTGAAGAAAATGTACCTTTCTGTATCCGCCCATCAAGTTCAGCAGCTCCTTTAGGTATGACAGCTTTAACGTAAATCCCTCCGTGTCGGACGCTCGTGTTTACTCCTCCCTGTGAATTTCAGATCAGGAGTTTAATGTGGTGAGACAGAAACAAATCCTATGGTATTGTATTGAACGGGGACTTGAGTGAGTTGTAGAGATTTTTTTTCCAATGATGTTATTCCCATGACAACTGCCTTATTTTATTTAGTCCAATTACAATGAGGTTTATCACTGAAAATGAAAGAAAAAATAAGGCAGGGATCATACTTATGTTTTAGTGATGGGTGAAAAAAAATCATCCACAATGTTATTAACACAAACAATGATATGGCACTAGTATGTTTTATATTTAGGACGAACAGTGATGTTTTTGTTATAATGACTGATAGTGCTTTAAGATGATTTTATGCACCAAATATTATTGTTCATTGATTGTAATACAAGAGATACATGTTTTATATGTGCAAAACTTGACATAAATATGATTGAACATATGAACCAATGTGTTAGTGACAAGATATGTAATGGAACATAAAGGTAAGGAGTTGAAAACAAATGAAGAAAAACAGTATTAGAGGCACAAGCTGTTATTAAAAAAAAACATAAAAACCAAACGCAAGCATGTTTGATTTTGACAGCAGAGCATGCAATCCGAATTATTCCGAATCGCAAATGACACCAAACAAAAATGATCTAGATTAGCAGCAGTGACAAGCCAAGGGGGAGGGGGAAAAAAAACAAGAGAAGACGGAAACCTTGTCAAACAGTACCGTGACACTTATGCCCAGGCTGCTGTCTTTTTTGGACAGCTCAACGTCAAATAGATCCCCTGGACGGAGACTATTGACCCCTGGGGCATTACCATTTACATTTTCCATGATGCATTCCTGTGAACAAAGAAAAGGCCATTAAGGTGAATTACTACAAGGTGCAACATGCAGAGAGAGAAGAGAAGGCTTCAAATCCGCACTTGTGAAGAGGAATTAAGCAGAAGCTGGAGTCAGGGGAGGACATGCATGGCACACCAACATACTGCGTTTGTAAATAAACCACAAGCATAAGGCATCTGTAGCAAGCAGTTAGTGGCGAGACTATTGTTTACAAAAACCTCGAATATCTATGTGATATACACGGGTCAAGAACACTATACCACATGGTGCCAACAGTATTAACTGACAATTTGAGTTACAGTTATTTGTTGGACCATCCCATGCATCACCGGCCGTTCACTACCATTTCATCCATGAACTACTTTCCAGGCCACTGTAGGGAACATGACACAGGAGCAGGACGTTTGGCAAAGCTCTGACCCTTAAAGTTGCTAAAACCTGCACTTTTACCAAGGCACCACAATGATAATGATAATATAATATAATATATTTTAAACCATCAGGAAAATGTCACACCTTTTTGCCCATAGACTTATTTTGGCTGGAATACGTCTCCTCATCCATGTCCGAGTCCCCGCAGTCGGAGGGTTCTTTCGGGAGCTCTACCACTTTAGCTTTTCTTGTTTTAGGAGGCAACGCTGGTGGAGGCGGATCCAGGCTGATGTTAGGATCTGGTTTATGAGATGCTATAGATGAAACTGTCAGCGCCATCTTGGCTCTGTCCAAGAATTGCTGGACTCCACTGGACGAGGGTTGAGTCGCTTTAGAAGCCGAGTTGATTTTAGAGCCTTGAGTTGGGGAGGAGGCAGAAGACGCGGAGCCGGCGCGAAGAACAGGACTGGGACTTCCTGTTCGTATCTGCTCTTCAGATGATGATTCCAAATCTGGGTTAAGTTTATGGAGGATTTCCAGGGTTTTTGATGGGGCCTTAGGTTGGTAAGAAGTATGACTGGGTGAAGAGTCTGAAAAATAATATGCAAATATGTACAAAAAAATCTGCCCCCAAAATGTCAAAAACATTCCACACCTACCTTTATAAAGCCTCTCTTTTGGCTGTGACACTATGAGTTTAACATCATCTGGAGCATTTTGGAGAATTTCCACTGTAGCAGCATGAGAGAGACCTTCTACATACACATCATTCACAGATATCAGTCGGTCCCCTGAAATGTTTACGAAGCACCATGTCACTACAGAACAAAATTCAATCAAAAAAATAAAATAAAACTGACATACCAGGTTTTAGGCATCCATTAACATCAGCAGGTCCACCAGGAGTGATGGCACTGACTATAGTCCCAAGATCCTTACGACCAGAAGTCTCCCCTCCGACTATCTGAAAGCCTAGATACACCAGAGAAGACACTGAGCGTGCACTTTACAGACAGTGGACATTGGCTTTACTACCAAACACTTACCCAGGCCATATTTTACATCTTTCTTTAATTGTACAGCTGTGATTTCTCTCTCTGGAGATGGAATGGCACTTAATTTTTTCCTTAATGAATCTGTAAAAGACACGGAAATGCTATGTTTAACGTATACGTGCAGTTTTTTGTGATCAACTGCCATTTTAGAAAGATTCCAACATGGATAAAAGTTAACAGCATGAACAGAAAGGCCAGCTGCAGAGATGAGCTTCTAGAGTTTGCTGTGCCATATCCAAATTAAATAGATTTGTGTTTGTGTTGTTGAATACATGCATATATAATAACTAATTTAATGTATTAGTTTACAGAATAAATGAGCAACAGTAGTAGTAAAAGCACACTACCATTAACAGAGACGGGGGTAGAAGGGTCAGAGGAATTGTGCATACTGACACCTACAGATTAAACACACAAAATAAAAATGTGTTAATAATCAGCTATTATTTGTAGTAATGAAAGTATAAATCACTTCTCGAACATACCGACGACATATGCTGGGCCCATATCTTCAGTTGAGGAGGCGTCTGAATGCTTTTTAATCCTGCGGTTCCAGGCTGGACTGCTGTGTGACACTGTGCTGAGAACTCTAATAAAGAAGTTTAAAATAAAGTTTGTAAGACGAAGGGAATTTTGCTTGTTGCATTACTATTATTAATGTCACCAAAGACACTTGACACCCAAAATTAAATCAGATTAGTGCACATTTAACCATGTAATTATTATCAGCAGACTCACTTAGGCTGTTGCTGTATGAATGAGTCTGTATCGGAGCTGGCTCTCTGCGGCTGCTGAAAGCCTTGGTCACTGCTGGTCTCTCCAGCTCTGTGTTCGGAAAAGTCTTGGATCTGTCCCAGGTTGTGAAGAGAACGGCTCAGTAGCTTTGGATTGGTGCGAATAAACGAGGGGCCAGCATTGAAACCTGGAAAGTGCATCTCGTGGACTGACAGAGGACCAGAGAGCGCCCGGTTGAGGGCCACCTCTGAGTAGGAAATCCTCTTCAGCTGGTCTGGGTTTGAGCGTGTCGTTAAACTGCCTGAGCTGACTTTTCGTCCCATTGCACCTTCCGCGGGATCAAAGGGGTACTGCAGGTTGCTCAGGGGAGAGTTCTCTGTTTAAAAATAAACACAACATCACAGATATGAACAGACAGTATTGAGCTGGGCTGTAGGTGCTGTATTTGTGCCAACCCAAGTCTTGTAGCTCCTGGTTGTTTTGCCGAGCCTTCATTTGCAGATGGAACTTATGCTGGTCAGAACAGAGCTGGAGCAGATACTGACAGGTCTTATTGCTGTCAGTCTGAAAAAGGTGCTTTATCCCATCAGATGTGTTTTGGAGGCATATTTTCTTTTTCTAGAAATGCAAGTTATAAGAAAACGAACATAAGCTTTGAATTACTGATCATCAATCAAATGAGTAACATACATACATTAAAGGAAATCTTCTTGGTCTCTCTCCAGGGAAAGCGTAGCACTGGTGTGCGGTTTCCATTAAGTACTTCAAAGATGAGCACCCCCTTGGAGTAGACCCCCAGCATGATGCCCGTCTGGGACCTTTTCTCAGGAAGCACCCGATGGAAATGGACACCATATTCTGTCAGCCTTTGGCTTACCTTAAATGAATGAACAGAATGATCATGTGGTATTCACCAACATAAACACTCTTAGTTATCTTTATTCAGTATAAGACAGAGATAAAAACCTTGAGGAACTCAAACTCTGCATCAGACTCTGACGCTCCATAATAGTTGCTGTGAAGTTTGGGAAGCTCTTCTCTGAGCGTTGTCTGGTCCAATTTATCCAAAACAGACACAGGAATGTAGTGCTCCAATCTAAAATAGGTTTTCCCATGGAGCTAACCAACAGATACAGGAGAGAAACAAATGAGAAGCATTGCATTGTGATTAGCAATAAGACTGCACACATACAATAAGTAAAGACAGATGTTCACAACATTATAATTATCATTGTATATTTTTATACAAGTTAAATCTCACCTCAGGTTGGTAGTCGCCAAATTCAGCTTGAAGAGCCAGTGAGGCCAACAGCATTGCATTTTCCATGTCACAGCACATCCTCTCCTCCAGCACATCTTTCCTCAGCTGTAGGTAATACTGATGTTTGGTCATTGCATGTCTGTAGGCACAGTTAGAATATGTCAGCGGTTCAAGAATCAAGACCTTTTTAAACTCCCACGTCCATTTCATACTTACTGAATGACATTAACATCATCAATAAAGAATTTGATACGTAAAAACAATATAAATGGAACTTCTGTCTTCTTCTTCTTCGGATCTTTCTTCCACCCCTCTGGGGCAATATCAACAAGTTTGGCATCAGGTTCAACGAAGAAAAATTCATTATCTGTGTGAGGGATTTTAGACAATGAAAGGAGAGGGAGTGAAATAATTTACAATGTAGTTTATGAATCCTGTGTGAATAATAGGCTCTAATAGACTAACCTACGTCATTCAAAATAATGTACAGAAGCAGATAGAATTATTAGATTTAAATCATATTTATACTTGGCAAATAATGCAATGAACGTCATTAGAAAATATGACCCAAACATTGATAGAATGACATAAAAAGTGACATAAAAATGGAATTTAAAATGACTTGTGGAATGTAGGGCCAATGGTTCTGGGCTGGAATACACAGACCTGCACCATGCACAGACCTGGACGTTAACAGCCTCCATGCATATATTTTATAAAACCAAATTTTGGTTCAATGCATCACAGGAAAGCAGCGTTTATCATTTTTGAGCATTTAAAACACGCATGCTA
Organism: Periophthalmodon schlosseri; assembly: GCA_000787095.1. Taxonomy (NCBI): domain Eukaryota; kingdom Metazoa; phylum Chordata; class Actinopteri; order Gobiiformes; family Gobiidae; genus Periophthalmodon; species Periophthalmodon schlosseri. The sequence goes on along the minus strand of KN472144.1, from coordinate 111,738 downwards.
CAAATATATTTTGAAACTAAATTATAATATGTAGAATACCTTTAAGATATGCCAGGCCAAAGAGATGGTGTTCAACAAGCCCAATGTGGGCGACCACCATATCAAGAACATCTTTACAGGCCGCCTTAATGTCGCAGCTCAACTCTAGCTTCTGTCCATTCAGAAGCACAACGCCAACCTTCCTCTGGACCTCCTCCCCCTTTCCACGCTTCTAGAGTTGGAAAATTAACTGTTATCATATCGATCTATAATAAGATAAACAACGTATTATTTAACAGTAAATTCTAAATGACATCGTCACCATTATTGAAGAGGGCACCGATAGCGTCACGCTTGGGTCGCCTGCCATTTTCACAAACTCGGGTCCAAAGAAATTCTTAAAAACATAGAAGCATTAACGAACAATATTCTGCCAGTGGATTTGATTGGAGATTAGAAAAGTTGAGTCACCTTGCGTTTGTGCAGTGGTGCTGCGGCTGTGTACAGAGGATCACGCAGATCCAGTGCAGAGTTATGAGACAGCAGCAGGGGTTCATCAGCAGAGTACAGGTCGGCTCTGGACAGCCTCTTGGCCAGCTGGGCCTGCAGCCGCTGGACCTCCTCCTCCTGCTTCTGAAGGAGGAGCTCTGCCCCCACAAGCCCTTCGTCCGCGGCCCCGTCATACTGCCTATACGAGACACAAGTATAGAAATCAGCGTAACAGGGCCCTTCTTCAAGGTTTCAGTCTCCGACATCTATCTAAGCGGAACAGATTAAGCTCCTGAAAATGGTGCTTTGAAGGAGTGTTGTTGTAAGCAGACAGAGCACCAGCAGGAGGCTCAGGTCTACTATGTCAGAGATTAGAGAGTTTAAAGAGTGCTGAATGAGGATGTAACATGAAATGACCTCACTAGCAAAGCATGGGCTGACCCTGCTTTACCACACCAGCTGTGTTAGGCCTGGCAGATCAGAAAATGACAGCAGTAACAGGACCGAGGATAGAATGATGGGCCGTGGATTGAAATAAATATACTGATCTTAATGTTAAATCTTTGTGGCTACGTAATACAATAAAGGAAACATTCTTACGGCAACCCGATATATTTTTGACGTGACGCTAGAAGAAGACAGGTGTGTGCATGTTACCTTTGTGGGTGACTTGTTAGCGACAGGGCATCTTGTTCTGAAGTAAGGGCTAACTGAGAACCAAACCGTCTTCCGTCGCTAAATTTCTTTGCTGAATAAAAAGAAAGAAGAAATATAAGTGTGCGGTATATTCGCGGGATGATTCATACACACAGTTAATGAATTTAAATAAAAGTATTAAAACACAAGATTAGCAGATACCGTTTTAGTCATGTGGGTATTTTCATGAGGCCTACACATTATGTCTGTGTTTACAATTACCTTGTTCTGGCTCCTGGAAACTAGGCTACTATTAGCAGAAGGTTTTTACAACTACTCTAGAACAAAAACACCAACCCAATATTTACCTTGTCTGTAATCTGGATCAGAGGAGGTCACAGACGGGCTTTCACTAGAGGAACTGTAATCACTGTAGTACCGATGGTGTGTCTGGATTGGGTCTATGAAAAGAGAGACAATTTATTACTTGACATCTCTTTGAAAACATGATTCAATTCGTTTATGAGATTCATGCATGTGATGTGACCAGGGTACAAAACGGTTAGATGGGTTTCCCACGGTTTCATGTTGAGACTATGGTGCCACTGGTGATCTGCATATAATTTAATTCATACTGAGTAACAAAGTCAGTTATTGTCGAGCTAGCGTCTCTTTTTTTCTGTTTACTGTATGGCCATTTTAAAATTGCGACTTGAAAAGACTATGGGGACCACCATGGCGTGTTTTGGACAGCACTTTAAAGGACGCCAAAGAAAAACAATTGGTTTAAACACTAAAACAGGCACTGGGTAAACTGGGGTTGTTACAGAATGGTGCAACACAGAATGGCGTGATTAGTCATGCTGTTGGTAAATAATGAAAGGCCACATTTCTTGCCACTACATGCCTTCGGTTCAGTGTTTATACAGTGGTGGTTTAACAAGGCCACAGATCTACATAATGTACAGTCACCGTCATGCTACAGTCTATTGTTTTTTTCCAACACTTCAACCAATGTGTCATGTGCTTCAACAGAACTTGAAACTCCTGCTCCCCAGTATCACTCTACATACTACATACTTGGAATAAATGGCATTCTTGACTCTTTGACAACGAAAGCATAAGTCAGCCTTCTGTAAACACCGGAAAACCTCAGTACCCTATAAGCTGCCGTGGATAAGTTACAGAAAGGGTCACAAAAGTAATAGTTTAATAAATATGACAAGTATCCAAATCAGAAAGAAAAATAATATATAGTTTCCTACTCTAACTAGAGCTAATTGTTAAATTAAATATAATTAAATTAAATTGCACAATGAACACGCCGCACTCATTAGTAAATAATGATATAATCCAATCAGTCTTGAAAACAAAAACAGTGACAGCAGGCCAAATATTTCAAGCAAAACCAGAACAATTTAAAGGCCTTAGGAAAATGTGAGGTAAAAGCTACTTAGAGAGATTACATTTTGATCTTGCTGATAATGCAAAGTTGTTTCTGAGCTGGCGTGGGAGAGTTTTGGCATTGGTCTTCACAAATAAACACTACTCTAACAATTACGTCAAAACAAACAAACAAAATCTAAACAAAATCTTACCGTTGTTGACCTACAATACTGGACATGACAGCACACGTTCATGTACTGTACTATATGAGTTCAATGTTTTTAATACATTTTTTATTAAAACATTTTATTATCATTTCAAAAGCTTTGCGTTTCCATGGACACAGAAGGTTTTATAAGCCTAAAGCATAACAAAGTGGTCAAGGTGTGAAAAGGCAAAGTTATTTAAAGGGTAATGGACTGAACCAGGTTTATACAATGACTACCATCTGTCACACAGAGGCTCCAACTAGGGGAATATGGGAGGGACTAGCAATATTTCAGTCAAAATATCAAACTAATAGGAGACTTTGACTGTAATCAGTAAGCTGTTCACCCAAACCTGGTACCGCCCTGGCTCAGACCACATGACCTGTTGCCTTTTGCCCGGAAAAGTCCAATAACGTTTGGAATTCCCTCATCCACTATGCATGACTCCAATTACAGCCCCTCGGAAGCCTTGAAGCACCTTGGCAACAGGAAAAGGGGGCGTGGCAGAGAATCGACTGTGATGTGAGTGGACCGGGTACAAACATGCCCATGCACACACCAGCATGCATACAAATAATGTTAAGATCACATAATATAGAAATATTCCACGTCATTTCACAAGGCGCACAAAGACTGACTGTGATCACTGTGAAAATGGTGAAACCTGAAACACTGACCACTGCTGCACCATCACTTTCCTGCAGAAAAAATAACAGAAAGAACAGTCTGCCAAGTAATACACCAATGGGGCCCTTTGCAAATGGTCTGCGCTCAGTTTAGCCCCATTCAGTTTTATTTTGCTATTTTGTACAGTAACAATGCATATGTCTAAATCCTGATGCTTGCAGCTCGCAGCCTTCAGCTGGTCAACAGACACAGAGCCACATGTGACTCATGAATAAAAGTAGACTTCGTAGAGAAAGACTTTACCAAGAATTCAGTAAGCCCCCAGAGGGAAACCTAAAGCGCTTGAGCCTGACTTAGGTTAAGCAATAGTTTAGTGTGTGCCTGGTTCCTGCAATTGCTAGGTAAGGACACGGTTTTACTTAGAATTCTATGGAAGAGCCTCATTCCGGTGTAGATGAGTGTTCGGAGTTACACATCACTTTTTGTACCCGGCACGCTGTCTACCCCAGACACAGACTGCCTGCTTACCGCACGTTATTCCTTCACCTAGTTTGATAAGTGACCTGTCTTTTAAACATCTTACTGGCCCCAAAAGATTTCTGAAGAAGTGACACCTTATGTATTATAGGTGAAATGAATATACAGCCAAAACTAACAGCGTTACATGACTTAGGACGTTTTCACACAGTCCTCAGCGGCATTAGATTTAGTTCCATTTACTTCATTTCTGGGTCGGCCTTGTTCACATACACCGCGCATCATTCGCCCCAAACAAACACCAGGAGCCACGTGAGAGGCCATCAGCTGATCGACCAACTTATTTCCATGATAACGTGTTTCAAGTACCTGATTGTGTTTCATAAGTAAAAGTGCAAAAAAATACCCAAGTAAAAATAAAAGTATCACATGAAAAAAATGACTTAAGTAAAAGTATTAGTACCCGTTTTACATTTTACTCTTTAAGTACATTTTTAAAGTATTTTGAGATGTAATAAAGCTTCAAATGTAGTGATTTTGATAAAGATTTGTGCTGAATTTTGTTCAGTAGAAACAATAGAACTGATCGTTTCTGTCCTAGCTGTTTTTATTTGTATATTTTTGTTCGCTCAAATTATGAACGTGTTAAAAATAAACCCTCAGCCTTTTCAGCAGGTCTCAAACAATAATAAAAAAATACTTTTACTTTTCAGTCCTGTTCAAAAATGTAGTGGAGTAGAAAATACAGATGCCTGCTCTCAAATGTAGTGAAGTAAAAGTAAAAACGTATCCACTTCAAAATATACTCAAGGAAAGTACAGACGCCTAAATTTGTACAGTTCTTTACTACTTGTACTTTGTTACATTCCACCACTGGTCTTTTCTTTCACCTGAAGGCTATACGCGCTGGTGACAGCAGAAAAAGCTTTTTAAGAGACACGCAGACAGACCCAGTTTCTGCATTTTAGCCCTAAGTTTCCTGTTGTTGTTTGTGTGTTATTTTAAGATTGTTACTCAAAAAATACTGTTTCAAGACCATATTATTTAAAATCTCCATCACCATAAAAATTCTCTAGGTCCCACCCTAGAGTCAATGAACTACTATAAAAACACCAAATTACACCAACGCTAACAACTAATTATCAAAATGGTTCAATTAAAAATGCTAAAAAGAAAAACAAGTTTGTGCCATGAAGAGTAACCGACCTTCACCTCCTTTTCTGAACAGCTGAAGTTTCCGTTGCTGCTCC
>KN472144.1:95947-106603 GCA_000787095.1 Periophthalmodon schlosseri | reverse complement strand
AGACAGAGCGGAGTGATGGTGCGGCTTCCTGCTCTTCAGCCCAAACTCCCTGGAGGCCAAAAGGGGCGACTTGTGTCTACCTCCAGAGTAAGTACTTAAAGCAGTGCTGCCTCTCCGCGCGTCCTCCAAAGCCCCAAAACGCAGCGCCTCCGGGTCGATATAGGCCAAATCTACGGAGGACGCCCAAGGTTTCCGGGGCTGGCTGGGTCCCAGGTCTGTGCTGGGGAAGTGTAAAGAACGGCGGTCCAATTCCACGGGTCGGCCCTTCTGGTGGGGGTGTAAGGGGTGCAGGTACGGGTAAGAGAGCTGGTGCTGCAGCGAGGGGGCTTTGGGGTACAGTTCTGTCGGTGAGCCTGAGCTTGGCCGATAGTCTGGCTGAGAATATTGCGCCGCGGCCGCCTCTTCGGCTTTTAACACGTCCTGAGGTAAAGAGCCCATAGACCGACTAAGGCCGCGGTTTAGAGAGGTCTGCTCTTGAGTCCTGGCTCGGTAGCGTTCTAAAACTCTTGGAGCGGCACTTCTTCCTATAAAAAAACCAAACAAAAACACATAAAAACAATGAAAGGTACACACAGCCCTCTATGTGGTGACTGATTCAACGAAGTGAGATAAGATATAGTAAAAAAAGATGAAAGACAAAAGATACAGAGGATACTAGGCTCTGTTAAAGTAGCTGTTTGATGTGCTTCCCTGTTAAGACTAAGTAGCTCAAACCACAGCATCTAACACATCCAGGAAGTCAGGGAAGAACACAAGAACAGAATTGACGTAAACCATTTTATTAAGCAAAGTACTGCCAGCAAGAAAAAAAAAAAGCTATTCTGTTTAGCTTGATAACTACTTGATACACAAAAACATGAAAAATCTGCAACTGTGTAATTACAGTTTGGAAACTCTTCAAAGACTGGAGAGGGGTACATCCACAGCAGAACAGAGACCTCCCCTTTAGGGCACTTGAACCACAGAGACAAAGGCCTGATACAGACAGCAGACCAGCAGCTCCACTGGTGACTTAAATACCCGTCTGTGCTTCGTACGGAGCTTACATAATCAGGAAGGATGCCATGATTGTGTGCTATTCTCTTTTTTTTCCGCGGCCTGGAAAACGCTCATAGAGTTCACGGAGAAACCACTGGGAGGATTTGCTCATATTTTCCTGAATCAAATCTCATTTAAGGATCACAGGGCAATGCTGCGCACTCTGTCTTCCTCTCGTTTTCGGCTACAAAAGTAGGTTGTGTGCTGTTAAGTAATCATTTCACAAACAGGGGCCAACTGGAAATGGAAACATGTCAACAACTTTCAAGTTATTCTTTGTCACAGATTTCCCCGTCAGAATACAAGATAATTAAGTAGGAGCAGGACGGAAGGGGTTAAGTTCTTATCAGTAATGGTTTTCTTCTCAATAAAAAACAAAGGACACTGCAGATAGAATTTTAAATTTTACCTGAGGGTAAGCCTTTTCCTCTGAGTCTCTCCCTAATTTCTTTGCTCCTCTCTGGAAGCGACTCTCGGTCAGTCAGCAAACCATCCAGCTAGAGAAAGAAAACAATAACATGTTAGAAATGATTCTTTTTATCCCTGATTTTAGACAATCACAATATAAATCAAGATTTCGTCACAGTTCTAAGGCAGGATATTTAAGTGGGGAGTTGACACAAACCATATCAAAGATTTTGTTGTATTCTCTACCATAGGTCTGTCAAACACATTGTTCAAAAAGGTGCAATATACTTATCACTGATGTTTCATTGTACTGTTTTTGCAGCGGTTTCCATCATAACCCTTATAGTATTAAACGTATACACAGTTGCACGAGTACCTGTGATAGGCTGCCCATGACCAGACGCACTAGTTTGCGGATGTAGGAGAAGGGAGGGTCACAGCTGGAGTTCCTGATGTGTTTGCTGCAGATGTCCAGCACCGTGCGCAGTGACATTCGGCTCACAGTGACGTCATCGCACATGTTGAGCAGAAGGCTGTTAAGGTGTTCCCCCAACTTCATGGGCTGAGATACACACATACACAACGTTAACGTGGCTGATATCGAAAAACCTTCTTTGTATGGCACAGAAAAAAGGTTTCTTGATTTGACAGTATCACCGAGGTTCATATAGTACAATATGAAATCAACACAACCAATGCTTAAAACAGGTTGAGGCATGTTTCTTACCTGACTCTGTGGTATCTCATAATCTGCTCCCCAGAACAATGTCATTCCCAGCGAGTACATGTGCATCTGCAGAAAAGAAAACAGGATATACTTAGTGCAGACCACAGCAGTTTGATCATTTATAATCCCTGCTCTGTCAGTTGGCTGTACACACATTTGACAGATCTAGACATGGAAGACAGATTAATATTGAAAGAAACTTTGCAGAAGACCCTTAGTTGTGAGATGTGTCCATAAGATTTGTCCATTTTCTTCTTAATAGAGCGCTCTCACTGTTTGGTAGAGAAATCACTGAACTTCTATTAGGCTTGGAACAGGAAAGAATAATTCAGACCCTGCCAAAGAATGCAACAGCCTTCAAGGACTTTTAGCAAAAGAGTTCAGGTTCAGACTCAAAGACAACTTCCAGCATTCATTCAGAGAATGTGGAAAATAAGAGTTGCAACAAAAGCAGCTAATTTGTTAAAGAGCAAGGAACCAAATGGCAGTTATGCTGGCGTATGTTTGGTCACAGTTTGTCATAATGGCAGGAGCAGATTATATTTTCTGCACGAAAATAACTCAAGTAGCAAGACGGGACTAGGGCTGGAAAACTGACTCAGCACAAAAGCGTTGAGGTCTGTGGGAGTGTGCCAGAGACGAGAATCCAGTCATGCGGGCTCAGCTTCTACCCGTGCTCATACACATTCACCAAAGCAGAGATATTATTTTACTGTCAAACTAAATATAAGAGGACTTCCTCATTCTCATAGTAGAATTAAACTAAGTGCTGTGTGTTGCTGAATAAACTGAACCAGTCTGAGCGCTGTAAGAGACAGGAGGCTACAGGCTCTAACACAGGAAAGACAGAGACCCAGAGACATGAACCCTCAAGACATTGCGATAGTGTTGTCCATTTAAATATGGTCTGTTGTGCTTGTGTCTGTATATACTGTACTTATAATCTATGACACCAGTGGATCATTATGTTATAATTTGTACATTTTAAAATTGCAATATTCATTTGAAACAACTTAATAAAAGAAACAAGTTTGCTGACTTCCGCGTTAGAAAACTGCGGTGCCCAGCGGGAGAAGACAGACATTGCCGTAAACATCATCACAACAAAGAGCCGTGGAGGACAGATGCAGATCACGCTAGAGAACCGTGGATATTTTTTTCATTTGTACCAAAATGACTACAAGACACTAAATCCTACATGTATCACCGATTAAGAAAATAAAATTGGAGCATGAAGTGCATACAGAGCTGTTGGCATATGCATGAAAAAACATGAGGTGAAAACATGGACTGATCGGCAAAATGGGAAATAAGCAATTAAAGATTATTCACACATGCACGAATCACTCCAAAAACAAATGAGAAGGGGAAACAACTATAACACGGTTAAAAGCTCTGAAAAGTCGATTTTGCATAACCGGTCTGCTTTAAGTCAGGTCTAGTCAGTCTTCAGTTTAGGGAGTTTATGCTTCGGTTGTAGGGAGTATTATACCTCTGATGATGTGAGCCAAGATAACAGCCCTTGGTACAGTACAGAAGTGCAATTTCTCCATCAATGTGGACCTTACCTTCTCTATGTCTGAGACTGAAGTGAGCGTGACTCCTTCAAGAACCTCTGGGGCAGTGAAGGCTCTCAGGTCCTGCTGCGTCACATACTCATCCGTGAAGGAGATGTTTCCAGAAGGCATGAGCAGGAGAGACCAAGGGGAGATGATGAAGCCCATGGCCGCAGGGTCTATAGACACAAACAGGGATAGATCAACAACAACACAAACATCAGAAGAACTGAAATCACCAGTGTGAATCTGCAGGAACAAAGGGACTGAAGAAACAAAAAAGGAAAGGAATGGCTGCTGGACAGTGTAATTCTCTTCTCCTGTGTAACCACAGTCAGCTGTATGGTTAAAGAGTGTTATAAAAACACACAAAAGAATGTTTGGGGAGCTTTGGAAAATTCTTTTCCTTGACTTATTAACTACGGGATGAAGAGACAGAGCCCCTTTTTCGAGGAGCAGGTTTAATCCAAAACTTAGGGTTTGTTAACCCCGAAAAGAGGTCAACTCAGAGTTTTCAGTTTCACAGAGAGAGTTAACCTCAACCCTGAGACAGTCTTCAAGGTAACTCACTCTGTGAACCCAACCTGGCCCAGACCAGGTTTTATTCCTCTAACCCCGAGTTAAACCAGAGTCTGCCCAGAAGGAGAGCTCTGATTGGACAGTTCACCTCCTCATTCACAGAAGTAGAAACAGTTCACACTAGGTTTAATGATGAGGCTTTAACTTTATATTATAAATGAACTTAACACAACTCACTGCTTATGATAACTTCTTAAATTAGTTTGGTCAAGTTTATCAGCTTCATAACAAGCAAATAGATCAATGAATTTAGTTAATTGTTGCCTTATTTTAATATATGTATTTAATGTCATGTGTAAAAGTAAAGTTTATGTTACTACACTCCAAATACTCAAATATATATCAGCCCTTTTAGTGCAAAGTAATGGTGTGTACAATTATTTTAAGTTTTAACAAAGTTTGTTTTAATGCATCATACTAATTATTCACTAAAGCATTACTTAACATCCAATTTTAATATCAAACCTGAACTTAACCTGTCCACAGTCACTTCCCGTCTCTCTAAGATGGCAGCCTCCTCTGGTTTACCGATGCCAAGCTGAATCCTCTTTTCTGGGATCTGTTGATTATTGTTTTTCTCCATAGCTAAACTCAAAGTGAACAAACTCTGACTCGTCTAACTCTGCTCCTAATCTGATTTCTGAAATAGGAAACTCTGAGTTGATCCTGTCTGAGCAGGACAACTCCGAGTCAGGAATTAAACTCTGTGTTAGTTCAACCTGCTTTGTGAAACAGGGCCAGGGAAAAGGGGCAACTGGATTTGAGGCACCAAGTGTCTGCTTTGAAAAGCTGGAATTCGCTAAGTAAATATAAGTTTCCTGTTTAAAAGTTCAATGGCCATTTGGCGTGTAGTTAGCTGGATTATATGGCGTTTCTAATCTTGACCAAACCAATACATTGTACGCCGCTCAAATGATAACAGCACTATCTGGACAGTTTGACCCAATTTCATTGTTAGCACATATTAGTAAACAATCAGAAACTAATTTTTGGCAGGTAACAGAGGGAGATAATCTCTAGTTGGCCTTGTACTAAAAGCCGTACAGAACATTAAGCTGCTAATAATATGATTCAACATGAGCAGATAAGTGCAGACGTCTGTAGGGCTGTAAAAATGATACAAAGATAATCAATTCTAAAGTTTGTATCAAAACAAGATACTCAGTTGAACAAGTATCTTTAGTGGAAAAAAAAAAAAAATCACATAAAACATATTTGATCCCTTCCTGAATAGTTTTACAATGGTCTTGATCTATATCAGAATTACCACATACTAATATTACACATTTATCAATTACATTAATATTATACGATTATTTTGTGTTGAAAAATACAGTCGTCTAGACAAACATGTGATTATTTTGATGACATTCATACTGGTCAGTAACGGTCTACAGAGCTGCAGAGGCACAGAGCATCACACAGACCTCAGTGGACAAGGACACTGAACATTAGACACTAGTCTGACCCTGAGCAGTGAGTCCTGCTGGGTCCTGCTCATGTTCCTGGAGGATGAAGCAACTGATAAAACTGCCCCAGCTCAGTGGCTCTCTGGTCTGGACTTGGGTGGGTTTACCAGTTTTATACTGATATAGATTTCCAGCATGAAACAAAGAAAGAAATGTCAAGCGCATTTATATATAGACTCTTCCTCCTAATTTGTTTAAACAAATAATTATTTTGCAAACACGGTAACAAACCACTGCTGTTTACTCAGATAAAACACTGTGCTGGTGGTTTGTACATTATAATGTCTGTGTCCAGATACACTGAACTGTCCATCATGTTTTATTGCCCCTCGTCAACAATAAGCATCAAACATGTCTTATGGTGTGAAGATATTAACCTAAAAAGCTTGGTTATTTTAAAGGTGCACATGCACTACGCAACTTCTCTGGTGGAAGGTGCATCACCTGCTTGTTTCCATGGAGATATTACTGCTTTGCCTGAAATGTTCCACATTATGGCATGAAACTCATATATCTCCATAAGATCAAGCAGATGCCAAAAAGTTACAGGTCAAATCTGTGGAGAGGTGGAGAGAATGCATGTTTTTTAAGTAATTATGAGTAACAAAAACTGTTGTAACTGAATAAATGCAAGATTTAAAGAGGGGTTATTATGCAAAATTGGAAGGCACACTGATTGTGTGAGTGATAGCACTCTGAGAGGAGGAGTGAGCAGGGAGTAAGGGGAGTGAGCCAGGAGTAAGGGGAGAGAGGACTCAGAGCATCTAAAACAAAACTGAAACAAAGTAAACATCATAAGTTGTTTTTAGCTAATATGTTTTCAAAACAACAAAAGGAAAGTGGTGATTTAAATGATTATTAAATTATTATTATGTTGTGTGTTAACAATACCCCATAGAAGTGTAGTATACCCTCTTTAATACCATACTGTGGAACATTCCAGGCAAAGCAATAACATCATGAGACAGGCAGGTGAAAGCAGAAATGTTACATGGTGCACCTTTAACGTCTCGCTCAGACTGCACCAGGTTTAGTTGTGGTGTGACACTCACACAAGAAGCGGGGGCTCTGCTGTTGCAGCTGACGCACGAGGCCACATGTTCACGTGAAAACTATTTATGAATTACGGGAAAAGGCTGCGGCGTCCAGCAAAAACAAAATACAACGGAATTAATCTGGAGCGCTGCGGCACCTCCGCTGCCTCCGCCGCACTGCACGGCCGTCTGAGCTCCTCTCTGATTTTTACTATATGGAAAACTGGCACCGGAGCTGCACCGGGTGCAGTGTGAGTCCAAGGTTACACATGAGAATTAGTGAGTGCAATCAGTGGTGACCTTAGCCAAAGACTGTCACTGATAAGAAGACATTCTTTCAGCAGTCACAAAATGTTAAGAGTGAAAAACAGGTTCAGCTCAAACTAAGGCTCACAAACTGTTATTGGGTAAAGTATAATACCTCAGGATGTTTTTGTGTCTCATAGTAAATCCTTTTCTTTGTATGCTGCTATTTTAAAAGAAATGTCTTGTACCTCTGATACTTATGACATCAACAAAAACAAAAAAAGCTTTTCAGACACACAACAGAGTGCAACGCATTGCCAGAGAGGCTTTAATTAAACTACAATGAACTGGGTGGAGGGTGGAGTAACCCTGGAGTAAGACCTGTAAACTGCAGGTCTCCACCACCATCCAATCCAAACCATCCAGTTTAGAGTCACCGTTTATCCTACCACATGAATGATGTGGTAGGATAAACGGTGACTCTAAACTGCCCATACTTATGTCAGGCAAAACTGATAACTGCAATTTCAAGTTGGGAAACATTGTAAACTGTTCACTGCTCATATATAATATGAGCAACTTTTTTGGAGCAAGGTTTTATCAGAAAATTGGTCCTAGTGATTCCCTGTAACACACTTAGTTTAGACCTGGGAGTGTGTGTTCATTTCTAAGAGTCTGGTTCATCTCTGGTTGACTCTCTAAGAGTCTGGTTGTTGATACCTTTGTGGAAGAGCTCTTGGAGGCTCTCTGCGCTCTGGCTCAGCACTGCCCACACCTCCTCCTCCTGCAGCGGACCTCCTCGCACCTCCAGAGCCTCAGCCAGGGACACGTGCATTTTCCCTGTAAATACAAGTATTAGGAGTTAAACTTTTCATTGAAGGAAAAGTTTTTCAAAAGGTATTTTGCTTGTTGCAATAAGACTAGTGCTAATAAACTGACTGATGAACACATGGCTGTCACCACTAATCACATTATCGTGATGACTGATGATTGGTTATGGTGTCTTGCTCAAAGACGTCATCGCACGGCAAGAGTGGGATTCCAACCATTAACATTCTGGCTGTAGAACGATCCCTCAGCTGCCCCAATACAATAAAATATCTGTTTTACAAGCAACTAGGTAAAGGCATGTTAAGGTCTTTCAAAGTGTCTGAAATGTAGGGCAAACATAAAAACTAGTGTTTATCTTAAATGTAGCCATTAAATCATTTATCTTCAGTGGGGAAATTACAATTATTGTGAGAAGAAACCAGACCGTTTTCCAGTTATTAACAGTTTAAACTGTTGTGTTAATAATTAGTGTAAATTCTGCACAGTGCACTTTTGGTAAGAGTCATGAGGTGTAACTAATCAAGAATGTACTATTGGAGAAATTGAGAATAAAACAGATTTGTACAGTAGAATATTGTAAACATGTAACCAAGCATCAGTGCAGCACCTCTCAGAGATTTGGAGTTAACACATGCTGCAGCACGTTGGGCCCGAGGCCAACACAGACGTCAGCCATGTGACCCACCGACTGCTGACTCTTTGATTTGCAGATCCTTTTTTCATATGCTTCACTGCGAAGCCTCGACAGTAAAGCATTAAGGGTTTGTCTGCAGTGAAGTTCACCTGAGTGAGGGGGACAATCTGACCACACTTGAAAGGTTACCAAACATTAAATCACTGTCTCCAAACGCTGTGAAGTAAAGGATCTGTTCCAGTGACAATGAAGTGCTCATGTGACCCATCGGAAAAACAGGTATTACCAAACAACATACTGTAGTGCTATGCTCATTACACAATACGAAAAAAAACAACAACAACACAACAGAGTCCTGGGTTGTGTAAAATAGTACTAAACACGTCACAGTAGCCAATATAGAGCTACTGAACAACACCTGAACTGGTATTGGCCTCATTTTGTTCAAATATTGTGCTGCAATGGCAGTGTAATACAAGTGAGCAATATAAAAACAAATACATAAATAAACCCTGTAAATAAATAAAATATTGTTCTGTTTTGGTCTTTATAAGTAAATAAAATATCATTTTTGGAATTGAGAAATGAGAAAGTAAGTCGTATCTTAATATCAAGTCTAAAAAGCAGTTCTAGGAATTTGTATAAAACAAAACAAAGCAAATGTTAAGATGGTACCAACAGGAAAAGGGCCGTAAATCCTTTGTGATGTCAAGACGAGCAGTAATCAAAGGACGGTTACAAAACACAAACGCAAAAGTGCAGCCTGCAGTACCATCGTGTCTGTAGCAGAGAAGATGCGTATTTCAGTGGCACATTAACATGCACTGCCCCATTGTAAGTAAAGGATTTTCCCGCTACTAATGTCTGACTCGAAAAAAAAAGTTAATGAGTAAGCAGACATGGCAGAGAGCTATACGTTAATGCAGGAATTCAGGTTAACAATTTCTGTCGGTAGGAGGTAATAAGAAATGTGAGGTGAATCGGGCGAGTACAATCTTGCTCATTGCCCATGAGAATAGAGGCCATTGGAACTGTGAAGACTGATTGTTTGGTGGCCCTTGTTTTTTCAGTAAAGACCTACAGTGGAATGTTTTTATCTGTGCTCCTCTCTCATTGGACTATGCTCCTGCTCATTATGGAGGGGGGCTTAGGAGGCCGCAGCCCAACACAGTCAGAGCAGACAACCCTCAGCACTTGAGCGCCTCATTCTTTCTCCCTTTGTCAAACAGTGGGCATATTTGTTCCTCCACACTGTAGTCGTACAAAGAAGAATTTAAAACAAGGCTTAGATTTCTGCAGCTTGAAAGTCTTGGCCACAGTCACAAGGATTTTAAAGAAAATAATCCAGGAAACGTGATAGTCCTCTTTACTCTGTAGTACTTATGTGCAGCTTTTCTTTCCTCCCACCAGACTGGAAAGTGGGCAAAACCCCCTGAAAATACAACTGCAACAATCCTGCATCTATATATATATATTTTACCAAAATGAATAAAAACTGTAGGATGGACTTCTGTTATGAAACAGTATTTCCAACATGCGTTATGATTTGAGAAGGAATTTGTTCATATCCTCCCAACATTGAGGCTGTGGTTACAGCTGGCAAATGCATTTGGAAGAGGAATGGATTGAAAAAAAAAAACAGTGAAAACAGCAAAAGAAGACATTTTTCAAGTACTCTGTTAGATATACAGAAAAATAGGGGCACTGTCTTCACAGCAGACAACACATGCACCGATTCTCTCCTCCCAAATACAACTAAGTAGGTCATAACACTTTCATACATAAAATTTAAGTAATCAGCTAACTGGCTTTTCCAGACTTTCTACATCTGACATGTAGAAACTGAGGATCAGTGCATTGAGCTCATAGTTTTGTGTGTCTGCTGACCGAGGAGAGAAGCTAAAAGCAGAGTCGCACTTTTCCATGGGCATCACTGCTGCTCTGGACGGACAGCCCTCAGTGCTCATTTTGGGTTCAACCTCATCCGCTCCATTTCTGTTAATCACAGGGTTGCTATGAGTACCGTGACAAGCAGAGCATGGTTTTGCAAAACCTCATTTCAACCACTCCTCCCCTAAGAAACCCAACCCACGAGCTGTTTTCCCTATGCTGATGCTCACTAAGTTTATCAGAG
>KN472144.1:81326-95872 GCA_000787095.1 Periophthalmodon schlosseri | reverse complement strand
CTTGCCCAATCTCTCCACCTCTTCCTTTGGGCTTGAATGACACATATTCAAACTCATGGTGACCTTTGACACAGGGATAACTTTACTACTTTTCTATGTTAATGAAGGGGGAGGGGGACATGGCTGCCTGTTCCTCACACCCCAATAAAACCTTCAGTCTGTGATGACATATTGTAGCCTATATATAAATGCCTTTGTTAAGGCCAAGCACTCGCTATGACAGCGTTATCTGGCTACTGTGTGTTCAAGTGGAGGTGAACTTGAATTGTGTTATTGATCTGCTTTTAATAATGAAGTCTCCCTCCAGAAATAAGCTTTTGTGGTCGTAGAGTCACAGAATAGTACCACTAAGCATCAACACCAATATCCAATCCATCTATTCTAGTCTTCACAAACTGTGGATCCATGGGGCCCTTATTTACCCCGGCAAAACGTCCTGACAAGAAATCCATTATTTACAGCCACAAAATTACACATTAAACAGCAAGTCTCAGAACCTACCGGGCGAGGAGAGCTACGCTAAAACTTGAAACAAAAGTGCTGGTGCTCCAACAAGGCTAGGAGAGCACACGGGACCAGACGCCATCCCATCCACAAAGCAACATCTTGGGACACTCGCCGACAGCGCGCACGGCAAAGGCTGGCAACAGGTCTACGGTCCCGCGGGGCTCGGACTCACACAAATCCACATTAACGACAGATAATTTCCACGACGAGAGCCGCAAAAGGGGTACAGTTCTCCAGCAAGTGGTTAAAGACGCGTTAGATGGCGACTACGCTGCAGTTCTCCTCAGGCGCAGCCAAGTTGCCAAAAGTGTTGGAGGAGCGAATAACCCCTCCCTTTGCCCAGCGAGCGTGGGCTGTTTGGGAGTAACCAGACACCTTACTACGCCTCTCCATTGGCTGCGCGCGAGGGGACTGTCTGAACCGTCTCTATAGTAACACACAACCGGAAGCACAACTCAGTCCAGAGCTGGAGCAGAGATGATGATGATGAAGACTCAAACGTGCCTGTAAAGTTTAGGATGACACAAATATACAACATATAACCTCGTCCATGCACGAATAAAACCTTAAAATCTGTCGTGCATCTCTGTTGTTGGAGTTAAATGATTAAATTCAGTGTTTAAATGCAGTCACAGAGAGCAACTTTTTCCGGAGATCAGTGCTTAGTCTATGAACTACTCCTTTACACTTTAGTCATGCCAGTCAGGAAGCAATTCTGGTGTGAGTACTTCCTTCCTTTGCTGGACTTCAAAGCCACGGCCACTACTACAGTCGTTTTTGTCATTTCTACCGCCATCTAGTGGTCGTTTGTTCCCATTGCACATTTGCAAATGCAGCATTATTTTTTTTTCTCTTTTCCAACTTCTTTAGATGCGTTTGCAAAGAATGAAAAACAAGATTAAGCATTCGCGACAAATATGATGTGCATATAACTTTCAATAGCCTACTTACACAGTTTGAACAAGTTCATATAAAAATATAATATTTTTTCTGCCCAGTGTCCTGCTCAGCTTATCTTTTTTCTGCAATATTATGTTGTTCTTTTCCTAAAAGTTGGTAAACCATGCAGCAGCACAAAAACTCAACTCGTTTTGTCTAAATAAAAATAGTGGTATGTTGATATGTTTATAATTATGTATTTAGCGTCTTGCGTTTGTCGGATAGCGCCACAAGAATAGCGATCTTTCACGGTGGCCGGATTAAGGTCTGTTGCATCGCTGCTCTCTCTCCCCCCTCTGGTCCTTTGACGTCAGATGTGCTCATGCTCTGTCGCCATGGCAACACATTTCCCTACCCCCCCTCCTCTCCTCCTCCCTCCCTCCCCGTCCGCGCGCTGGTTTCGCTCCACAATGGTACAGGCAGCATCTTGCAGCACAATGGTTGCAAGGTGGTGAGCAGGGGGATAGAAGAAGTGATTCAGCATCCGAGAGTCTCCTTATCCGTCCACCTCTGCTCGTTTTATTTCTCCATCGCCATTTTCTTTTGACATTTACCCCTTTCCTCCATCTTTATGATTCGGTGCAACGGACATGGTCGGCGTGATGTTTTCCGTGAGGATGTTTTGAACAGGACTGTCACAGGACTGGGCTCGTCATCAGCTGGCACGGAATGGTAAGGCCGGCCCTCGGGTTGTTTGGTGCGGGGATGCGAGGTGGATGTCAGCCTTGAAAGTGCAGCGGTGATGAATATGCTGCTGGTTGCGGGGTGCGGGTTATTGGGGCGCAGTAGCGATGGCTCAATAGGAATAAGATTCAAAACAAAAATATCCAAACAGTGAGGATCGGTTTTGTAACGTGCTGCACTGTGCGGGGATTCCATTATGGCGTTGTCTTGCCCTGACAAAATGCCTACTCCCTCTCCATCCCATTTACATCCCCTCAGCATCATAAAGCCTGTTCTGTGCTTTATTCGTACGCGCACTGTCTAATAGTCATCAACTGATCCTGCAGTGGCTACTTTATGCACTGTTCCGATGACAAGTCAAACCATCAGCGCAGTCGTGTGGCCTTATGGTGCAGTTGTGTAATGCTTGTTTGATATTATAGGAGAAATGCAGGAGTGGTGCAGTTGGTTCATGGAGGACTACGGCCGTTTGCTGTTCAAAACACAAGCCTTATATTAGGCCCGCTGTTGGCCTTCAGCGCGCAGAGTGTTTCCACCTCTCACCAGGACTCAGCTGCGCACCTTGTGCATTATGCAGACCATCAGGACTTCTACAGTATGTGGGACCCCCAACAAATCACACAGCTAACAAAACTAGGTTAGGTTGTTTATGCTTTATTCATTTAGTATAACCTATTGGAAGTGCTGGGATGTTTTGTTTTTATTGTATATGGCCTGGCTGTTCTTGGAATATTTTGTATTCTAAAGGTCATCATGTTGGGCCTATATGAATTTTTCATATGGTCTTATCCCAGCTCTTACAGGTGACTACAAATCAAATTCATTGCTTTATTTTATTTTATTTTTAAATAACTGACTCAAATGACTGATTACCAGCAGTTTTGTGGAGCATAAGAAACTCTGTTGTTTTGGTCACACTCAAAAAAGTTTCTCAGCAAAATGTTGAAAACAGGTTTTAATGCTATGACCTTGATAAGTGAATTATTTAATAGCAGCACAGCACATAGGATACTTCCCGTACAAAAGCATTTATGCAGCATCTTCCAGCCATCATCATCTCTTTTTCTGGGTGTTTTAGAACAAAAACTGTTAAATAACATTCGATGCAGTCTATTTATGGCCATGGTGACTGCAGGTCTGGTCACAATTATAATCATTATTATTGATTTGGAAGTGGACGACTTGTTTACTCAATATAGGATCCTTAATGGAAAGAATCTCTGTTACTCCTGTTGACTGTCGTACAAAGTCCCGTCTTGGTAAATTACAAAAGCGGCCCAAAACTGAAGTCTGCTTAATCTGTTGTGTGTATTTGAAGTCTACTTAATCTGTTGTGTATATTTGAAGTGTACTTAATCTGTTGTATATGTGGTTTATGTTTTCAGCGACCGTGAACTACAGCATTCTTTTGTATTGGCTTTGATAGGGACAGAACACCACTGATGCTGTACCAGTGTGTTTCCATGACATCCACTGCTCACTGACCTTGTCGGCATCAAAATAAAGATTATAATAAGAGACACTGGTTGGATGAGAGAGTTCTTTGTGTTGAGATGTTTTGTGCATTTAAAGTGAATAGCTGTGTTTAAAACCAGCACAAATATTCACTGCCATATGTAAAAGGTTACAGATAACCTATAAAGACAAAATATTGCAAGACAAGACTTTAAATTTAGTGGAAGTTCAGTTTGTATTTGATTTCACAGTAAAATCACAGTCAAATGAATCATCTTGTTTTTTCATTTAGCTTGTATTTTGATTATCTGGCAGCGAATGCTAATATCGTACGAATAAAGTAACAGTCGGCAAATACTGGTAAGAGTCACAGCTTCAAATCAGATTTTCACAATGAAATTTGTATTGGCAATTGTTGAGTCTATAAAAGTGGATTAAAGCGCTGCAAGGGGATAAATCCGTTATAAAATACACTATACAATGCAGTATGTTTGAATGTGCTAAAAAAAAAAAGTGCAAACAACAGGTTTTAGCACAAGAGTCCTTTAAAACACAAGGCACTATTCTTGAGGATTGTCAGTGCAGAACAAATTAAAAGATGAAGATTAAATAAGATTTTAAAGAAGATTAAAAGCAGAAGTCTGTACGGAGCAGCGGACAGGGCAGGAATGGCATCAGGCTTAAAACTTCTGCAAAATTACTACACATGTAAACGTGTTTCTGTTAGTTTGTCCTATGTTTTTATATTGTTATTGCTAGTTCTAAAACTGCAGTGTTAGCATGTTTTGAGCTGGGCTGTGTTGTTTATTCATTGTTGGAGGGTGGCGACACAGAGGCACATCTATGGAACTATTCTTTGCATCAGACAGTTGCATTTACGCCGTAGGTTCTGTTTGATGCTTTGGACTTGTGCTGTTTTCATGGCATTTTTCCGTTTTGCCTCCCCTCAGTGCCCACACAGGAGACTGTTCTGTGTTTAGCCAGGCACCTCAGCGGGGCTAAGGCTGCATATATACTGCAGGAGAGAGGGGAGGGAGGCTGGGGCACTCACAATGAAGCTGGGGGGAGGGGCGGCGGTCGCTAAAGCCAGGACACGGGGATGGGAATGGTGGAAGAATGACATCCAGGGACAGGGAGGGATACTGGAACACTCATGATGGATGCTGTTGATGAATGTCGGGATGGAGATGTGCTGTAATGCGCCACAGCGAGAGGAAAAGATGAAGAGGCAATAGATAAGGGATAGTGGCTGTTAATGTAGGAAGGGGCCTTTAGCAAAACAACTGACCGGGATGTTGTCTGTGTTTTCAATTTAAATAGTAGCCGGCCAAATGTTTGACCTCTGAGTCGACATAACCTGAGTAACTAAAATGAGATGGATTTCAACCAATAGTGTAGTTTATTGTTGTGTCAGAATATAATGCCAGGTGTTTTTCCTTTTGCATTTTTTCAGTAAATCTAGCACATAAAACCCTTTCACTATAAGATATGTTTACAGAACGTATCTTATTAAAACAAATATACTTTCAATATTAATTTCTTGAACATAAACAATACAGGCTTTTAAGTGCCATTTAATAAGGTGAAGCACTGCAAGTAAATAGGAAAAAAATGTCAATTTGAAACTTCTGCTGTAGTTTACTCACATAAATGTAAGAAAAAATGTATTACAATTTTTCGTCATGTAATGTTTTATATAAAAATAAGGCATTTTATGTGAAAAAACTGCCAAAATTGGCCACTTTTGGGACATTCAAAATAGCAACATCAAAACTTACTTAAAAATATACAGAAGGGATCTTGGTTATCTCATTTAGTATTTGAGTAAACTACATCTGACTGAAAATGTCCCCTAAAACTCAAATTTCACCTCATTTTTTGGAGATAAAACTTCAATAAATCAGACTTGGAATTAGATGTCAAAAAAACCTTCTGTACGTTTTGTCAAAATGTTGTTAAATACAAGACTGGAAAGTCTGGTGTGTGGAGGTGCTACTTTACTGTCCCTATGGGGGGAAAATACATTTTGAGAAAATGACCTTTGAAGTTAAGATGTCCCTTATAACTCTGTGGCGGCAAGTTGATTAAATTAAATATTAGAACATCTTTCAGTGCAGAATGGACAGTTTGGTTATATGCCAAACCAAACTGAGACCAAACTGACCAAAAAAACAAAGAAAAAATGTTAAAAATTAGTTTTGCCGTTAGTGTCTCCCCTTAATCTAAAAAAAAATGTCCCAAACACTGAACTCTGTTTAAAATGTACTTTTATTATTAATGACAATGGTAATAACCCTTTTCTGATTTTGATAACAAATGACTCACAGTGTGTTGCACTGTTACTATAATTAAACCTCCAGTCGGTGTTGTTTTAACTGCACAAGTCATACTTTGGAGTGGTAAAAATGCAATAGACTTTTACTGCAAAGTTGTCTGTGCTGACCAGAATTCTATGATATAACATGTCAATAATTGTGTCGACCCTTTGTCTGCGTTTGTTCATTTGTAGCATCATTCTATCATCTTAACAGTCGTCCTTTACAGTTTCCACACCATAGCCTGTATTATCCATATTCTTACTAGATTATCCGTAGTTCATTCATTGTTTATTACAATCACAAACGATTGCAGCAGTCACATGTTTGAACTTATACCTTTTTCGTGTTCTGATGAAGCTGGAGCGTGAGCTGACCTGCTGTTTGCTTACCCGGTGTGTTGTGCAGTGAATTGGCAGTGCCCTGATGAGGCTAACCCTGCAGTCACTGTGATAAATGGGCATTTGGGCAAAAGGACCACAGCAGCGTTTTAACTGTGACCACTCTCAGCACTTTCAGTCAACTTATTCTACATTTAATCTGACTCCAGTGAGAAATGGAGACGGTATAAACTCATTCGGCCTTATTATAAATTAATTGTTCCACACGTTTCCCCCGTAGTATTGCTGTCAGATGCATCTTGATTCATCGGTTTGAAGGTGTCCAGGTCCTGAGAAATGACAGCTCTCAAGAGGCCAGTACGTCAGGAATTCTCAGACATTCATACAGTATGAGCTGTAATTATAAATGAAAAAAAGCTTCAAACTGAGGCGCACATGCATTTACTGAATAATTATTGTAACGACATAAAAGCAGGTTATAATGTTTATTGTCTTTAGTCCTTAGTCTCTCAACCTTGCACATTACTGACTACACTCACCTAAAGGAGCCTACAGCTAAAATCAGTTGGAAATAAGACTATTTTAAAATCCCACTTGTTCTACTGAAGCCGTATTTCCTTTTGAAAACCAAATATTGGCCTATATCTATCTACAAGGCTTAGCAGGCAAATAAGGGTTAATCTTATCAGTCAAATAAGGTCTTTTGTTAGGTGTAAATCATAAGTATTTATTCTTTTTTTCCCATTTGTTTCATGTTCATCCCTCCCATCTCCAGGTTACCAAAGTGAAGAAATATCCCACTGTGCATGTTTGGCTAGTTAGGGTAAAAAATTTGAAGTTCACACTGTTGTCTTTTACCTGAGCGTAGTTAAAGTTACAGTGAAAAAAACAACAACTGTAGAGTAAAAGTCTTACAGAACAAAGAGATATTTCATTGGACGTGAGATGATCAGGACCTTGTGGATTTCTCTGATGAAAAGTAATGCATTATCTGCTGTAGTAATTCTTTTAACACTCTTTTTACCTTGTGTCTTTCAGGTCTTTATGAGCAGGCATTTCTTATACAACTGCAGTCAACCGATCCTGGATGTGAAGATAGCCTTTTGTCAGGTGTGTGTTCCATACAGGTAAAAAGGTACTGTATTGATTCCCCTTATTGTTCTTAAGCAAGCAAACGGCTCCTTACAATCGCAATTTACACTTTTAGCATTGCATCTGGCTGTTACTAATATTTGGGAATGAACAACTTTAAATTGTAGTTATAACCGAATGCTTAAGTCACAACTGTTCAATTTGTTCACCTTTTTGCTTTGTCGTACGCATCAATCTTTAATCAAAATATCTTCTTTATTGCTGGGCTTTTTGCAATGCTATAATTCAAACAAAAATGGGTCATGTGCACTACATCCAACCACCATCAACTTGAAGAGAAATTGCATGTTTCCCACCGTGCGCAGAGCAGAAATAAGAGCGGACTGCTTCACATATCAATTGGGCTTTTGCCAGGTTTGGTGAATTGACCAATGGTGTGATACTGGCAAATGACCATCTGGGATTTGAGAGTACATCACATGCTTTATGCTGTACAAAATGTTGCAACATAATGTGGTTTCATTTGAAGTAGAGAATACAGCATAGATTTGGAATAGCGATACTGGATATAGTAATAAAAAGCAAACTAACTGATAATTGAACACATAAGTGAGGCTCTGACTTGGGGTCACATTCAAATCAAGTAGTATTAGATCTGCCTCTCTCTCTTTAAGTTGCATGTACAGTAGTGTATAAAAATCCTGGAGCACTGTTGTGTCTTAAACTGTGAATTGCACCATGAGTGAGACGACTGTGGCTGCTCCAGGGCTGCTCTGCAGGACACTCGCCTTTATTCAATTATGAAAAGGCTTTGCATGGCATGTCTGTGTTTCACATGAGTGCGACTGATCACTGCCTCTGCATCTATAAAAGCACTGTACTAACAATAAGTCTGTATTTGATGTTTGAATGTGGGACACTGAAGGTACTCATTTTAAATGGTGCCTCAGAGAAGTGGATTGGGCATGTTTTTTCTTAAAAAAGAAATAGATCTTCAGTTAGAAAGCAAAAACTTCTTATTTCATATCATGTTCTGGAGGACAGTAAGATCCCTCTCAGAACATAGTATTCATACATTACCAACCAATATTTATTGGATTCAGCTACTATAAATTTTAAAGAGGAAATTTGTGATGCTTTTAATAGGCCTTTTATCTCTGCATGTGATGTTTAGGATAATAATGATCCTTCTGATCTTGGTTATGTTGAATCTGAACCTCTGGCAGACAGCAGGCAGATTTTCTCTTTAAAACCTCTCACTTACTTGGAGGTTTTAAGTGCTCTCTGCTCCACAGACCCAGTCTCTATTACAGATTTTTAATGTATCAATTCTTATCACATTTATACCAGAATTATGGAAAACGACACATGTTTTGCCTTTACATAAAGGTGGGACAACTAAAAAAGTAAATCATTTCCAGTCAATATCTAAATGACCTTGTCTTGAAAAAGTTTTATAAAAGTTAGTTGCAAATCAAGTTACAATTTATTTAAATAAATGCTACATTTTGAAGTCTTATCAGTCGGGTTTCGGAAAAGGGCAAAGTACTATCACTGCAACCACAAAAGTTTTAAATTACATTTTCACAGCCCTTGATGATAAGCAGGACTGTGTAGCTCTGTTTATTGATTTAACTAAAGCTTTTGATTCAGTGGATCATAAAATCCTCTTGAAGCATATTGGATTTGACAATGCTACGTGTAATTGGTTCCAAATTTATCTTTCAAACAGAACCCAGGCAGTTGGAGCTGATGGGTTTAATTTTTATTTATTTTTTTTTACTTTAAGCAAAGGTGTGCCCCAAGGCTCAATTTTGGGCCCACTACTTTTTACTATATTTATTAATTCCATTGGTTGCAATTTAAGAGGAAGCCTCACACATTTACATGCAGACGATGCTGTTTTGTATGAGAGTGATCACTGTACACTCTATGAAAAAGTAGATTGGGCATCGCTATCTGTCAGAAGAGAACAACACAATGAAACAAATCGGTAATTAACTCATATTTTTGTTGTACTACTATTTGTAGAGACTGATTCCTTAATTAGTAGTGTAGCGTTCTGGTGTGAGGAAACATGCTGAAGTTATTCTTGTTGTTTATTTAGCGACCAAGTGTCACATATAAAAGCAGTTACATTAATAACAACACATTAACAGTTACAAAAACAACAAAGGTGTCAAGCCTGAACTAAAAACAAAATATCAGATCATTACACTATCCCCCCTTATCAAAGTCCCTCACTCACGAAGGGCACCCAAAAATTCACATTCTCAGAAAATTGGTAGTTCTGCAGATCCTCTTTGGCCACCGCCTCTCAGGGAGCAGAGAAGGTGATGGGGCCTGAGCAGGGGAACATGAAGTGTCAGAGGGAGGGGCAACGTTGTAACGGGGGGAACTACAGGTGTTTACAGCATTAGGTGGAGTGGAGTCAGAGACAGTGGGCGAGGACTGTCCTTGTGAGGTTACACCCTTGTAAGAGGCCTGTCTATCATGGTGCTGTGCCACTTTGCGTCCTCCAGGTGGTCCGCCCAGTCTCTCAAAGATTATGCAAGGTCCAACCCAGTCACTGTCCAGTTTGGGGCATCTGTCCTTCTTCCGCTGAGGGCCGTACATCCAGACCTGGTCCCCCCTCTCTCCTTAAAAGACACGAGCCACTGTAGAGCTGACTGTTCTGTTCTGACTGTGAAGTGGAGGCCCCCCAGGTAGTACTTGAAATGACGTAAAGCACTGGCCACAGGCAGGAACTCTCGTCTGGTGACACAGTAGCGCTTCTCTGCCTTGTTAAATGTTCTGCTGTAATAGGCCACCACTCTCTCTCCCTCAGAAGTTGACTGGGAAAGAACAGCGTCTAAGCCAACACTGCTGGCACCAGTGTTGAGGATGAAGGGGTTTGGATCTGGATGTGAGAGGACAGGGGCTTTCACAAGGGCATTCTGCACTTCTCTGACCACACAAAAGACTCCTCTTTTCTAGAAGGCAGAAAAGAGGTGCTGCAGTGCAGAAGAAGCCCTTCACAAATCTCCGGTAATATGAGGCCAGGCCCAGAAAACTCTTAAGATCCGAGACACAAGTGGGAACGGGTCTTTGGCTGTTTGCACTTATCGTCCATCACTCCGCCCTCCCCTATCTTATGGCCCAGGAAAGACCTTGCACCTCATGAAGCAGCTTTTCTGAGGGTAGAGTTTGAGTCCAGCTGCCCTAATCCACTCCAGGACCCGTCTAAGGGCACACAGTGTAAACACAACGGAGTCTCCATGTACCAATATCTTGTACAGGTCCCTTGACTGGGAATGCCAGCCAGAACTTTGTCCATACGTCTCTCAAAAGTTGCAGGGCCATTGCAAAGGCCGAAAGGAAGAACTTTAAACTGCCATAGTCCCTTAGAGGTGGTGAAGGCGGTGCTTGGATGGGCATTTGGAGGTCTAGGGAAGAAAACCATGTAGACGCCGTCTCGTCAACACATGGAAGCGGGTAAGGATGCCTCTTGGTCACATAACTGAGAGGCCTAACATCCACACAGATGCAGTTTTTTGTTTCTTTGGGACCATTACCACAGGGGCGGCCCAGGAGCTTGTTGAGGGCTCCATAAATCCTGCTATTTGCATTTGCCTTATCCGCAGCCGCCTGTTTTGCCAGTGGAAGCCTGTCTAGCCTGTTTAAACTCCAACAACAACTGCCAGAGCTGCTTCTGTTCTGTTTCATCCAGTCCATCACAGTTCCCACCCCAGATCTCCCTCACGATCCCCTATGCTTCCCCCTGGTCAAGGTGCGGAGACCCGTCTGTGTGTCTTTGGGGTGGGGAAGGGTGAGCGACAGCAGGCTCAAACAACGCACTGTGGTTTGCGAGCACTGAGCGATACACTGAGCAACTAGTTTGGGGAAGCGGTCTGTGCATTTGAATTGTGTGATTGTCGAGAAAGATTAGAGTGTCTCGTTTGATGTCAGTTATGAAGTCCAGGCCCCTCAGGGTATCGAGGCCCAGTATACAGTCCACCAAATCGCTCAGTGATAAAGTCAGTGTAGTCTCAGCTCAACAGTCACAGGAGTAATAGAAGCTGTACCTTCCAGCACATCTGGCAAAATATCAGAGCATTACTGTCTGTGCACATTCGTGACATAATAATAGTCTTTTAACAACTAAATAATCTTGCTACAAATACAACTACTGAGTGGGATATTACTTTCTTTTGTCTTTATTTCATTTCATCATCAACAGAGCAAAAGTGGTGTATATAAAAATATTTTCAAGATGAATGTTTGGGACCTTTTGCATTCTATTGAACTGCCTAAAATGTGCTTTCTTTCTGTTGTGCCTTTTCAGGGATTTGGAAAACAAGTGGATGTGTCATATATTGCCCAGCATTACAACATGAGCAAAAGCAAAGTGGACAACCAGTTCTACAGCGTGGAAGTGGGAGATTCTACCTTCACAGTCCTAAAACGCTATCAGAATCTAAAGCCCATTGGCTCCGGAGCTCAGGGAATAGTTTGGTGAGTGTTCTGCTATAACTGACGTTTTTAGATTTGATTTCACATGTTTGAAAATGTTGTTGTAGAAAAACAGCACCAAAGTTATTAGTTTCAGTACACACAGAGGGAAATAAAAATGTCTCAAACATAAAATTATCAGTGATTATCAAAATGAAAGTTTTCCTTTGGTCTGTGCTTTACTATTTGTGCTTTGCTGGCCTGTGAAAGTGTAACGGTAAAGATTTGATTTAATAGGATATGATCATTGTTTCAGCCTATTCCATTTTTTAGAGGTTAAAAATAGTGTTTATATGCTGTAAATTATGTAAATAATAATAAAAATTAGATTTATATTTAATTGAAAATACATCATAGTTGTTTCACCATAAAAATATGCACAATTAGATTTTTACAAATGTTTAAAATACGCTGCTGTATAATACATAATCTTACTTTTTCATGAGACAATATATAATTATTTGTTATGTCCCATGGCTCAGAAGGTCATGACAAAGTAGAGACCGATAAAAACTGCTATATAAAAACATATACAGTATGTTGATATAGTAAAAATATGCAATGCGGTTTACTGCAGCCAGAGCGACCTGACGTCCTGAGGAGAGGAGAGGAGAAATTATATTAGTGAGTCCACTTTTAACCTGGCAGAGCACAGGGCCCAGGCGACTGCCCTAAGATACGATTGTCACAATACGCTAAGTTTTAAAACTTCAAATGTATTTCTTGAGATGAGCACAGAATAATACAAAATGGATGTTTGAACTGCTCCTTGCTGACGGATATGATTGTGTGGAGCATAAGTACTCGCAGCATGAGCACTAAGGAGAATACTTAATCCAGATCCCAGCTCGGGCTCATAGTTCATTGTAATTCACTCCATGCCCTCTCTGACAGAATGCACAAAACCGCTGCCAGCGCCGCACTTAAAGGAATCACAGTCTCCACCGTGGAGCTGTGCTGTAGAGTCATGTGTGCTCCTGCTCATCATCATGCTACAGCAGACACTTATTAACTCCTCGTTTGTTCTCATGATAAACATTGTCAGTATAGTAGATTTGGTGATCATCAACTCTTCACATTCACTGCAGCTGATCTCTTGCCCCCCCTTTGTTTCCCTCAGCCTTCAGAGCTGTTTTGTGCTTTACATGTACTTATTCTTCTGCACGTGTTCCTGCTGGTGAACGTACATGGAAGTCTTGCCCAGGCCAGAAACTATGAGCAACTATGAGCTATGTGCGCACAAAATGTAAAATTTACTGAAGAATTTACACATTTTTATGTTTTTTTTTATATTTTACCACAAACACACACATCTTTTATTTGAATACGCACATTTTAAGAGCTAAGTTAGCGATGTTGATATTGTCACTGATTCTCTCACAGGCTCATAACTGCCCAGATTAAGCTGTGAGACAGGATTTGAACAGATGCCACAGTAAAATGTGTAGAACAGGAGGAGCGCAATTCACTACCACCATGTTCTGTTTGTTAACATCAAGTAAAGGCCAGAATATTGGGTCTGTGCCAGTCTAGGGGATATAAACAGTGTAAATCTGAAGCTCATGTGGCCTGGCGTCACAGCTGTCCTCTGTTGTCATACGGTCATGGCATTATAGTGACCCAAACTTCTGTCATTGTATAATATTATGTAATCACGAGGGTCAAAAAGAGATAAAAATGTCTGTTTCACTGCACACACACATGAAATGACTCAAGTAAATGGATTTCTTCACAAAAACAGTGTATTTTCTATATCATGTGCATTAATCCTCCATCCATCCATCCATCCATTTTCTTTCGCTTATCCGGGGCCGGGTCGCGGGGGCAGCCGTCTAATCAGGGACTTCCAGACTTCCCTCACCCCAGACACGTCCCCCAGCTCCTCCGGTGGGACCCCGAGGCGTTCCCAGACCAGCCGGGAACATTAATTGCATGAATCCTTGATGACATAATCACTTTCACTTCCACATCTGTCCCGATTTTGTGTTTCTGCGGCTCGCAACATCTTCATGCAGTACGGCGCTCACTGAGGAGACGCCCCAGCGGCGTCGAAGGATGGGTCAAACGCAGAGGACACGTACAGGGACAGTAAAGTGTAAACCTTAACCTTAATCTGCATAATCATTAGACAATATATAAGGATTGAGCATTACTTAGTTTAGCTGTTGATGATATAATCTTTTTCAAACAACACTGATTTTAAACCCACACTCGTATTATAAATGCTTCTCTGTTTCCATGGCCACGCGTCAGTCTCCGGAGAAACATCATGTAACATCCCACCCTGTCATCATCAAACCCACTCATTCAAACAGGAAGTTTAGTTTTTGCGCCGTACAGCAAGTGGAGAGATGGAACAGAGGAACAACCTGTGCGGCAGCCTCCCTTTATAAGCCTTTTACGGCCCCCGTGGAGGGTGTAATGAAAACACACATAAATTCTTACAACGGGCAAACACAAGTGGTTCCCAGGTAGGCATTATGCCGAGTCGACGAAACTGAAGAATTCAACTGTGATTGCACCTGAATCAATACGATATAAACACAGAAGAGAAATGCAGTTTTGTTCTTTTTTAATAAACTGGATAAAACAAATGGAAAGTAAAGAGATTCCATAATCGTAAGTGCATTGGCCTTTATCGTGTTGCTTAGACTCGAGAGCAGTGATAGAAAACCAGGGAAAAGAAACATCAGCACATTATAAAAAATAATAATAATAATAA
>KN472144.1:46858-68323 GCA_000787095.1 Periophthalmodon schlosseri | reverse complement strand
CAGTACCTAAAGCACAGGATTTTTTTTTAATTATTTGTCTATTAAATTAGAAGAATTTTAAATGTTCACTCCACTGACCTTCCATTATAGCTACTGGATCTTCCACTTTGGGTCGTAATATGTTGGGTCCAAACACTGTTGCGAGATTCTGCACGCTCATCTTATTCACTCCTGAGTATGACTGCACTTCATCTAAAAACCTGGAAAAATACGACGTAAAAACTTCATAGAGATACACTATCCCATAATGAAGAGAAACACTGTGGGAAAAAATTATTACCTGCAGATGTATTTGAGGAGGTTGTAATTTACTGGAGGTAGACTGTCAACAAGTTTTCTCAACTCCTTCATTCCCTGTATAAACCAAAGTTAGAGTCGCTTTCACAGTTTTTACAAAGATAATTCAAATGCTGGAATGGGCTGTTATGTTTTTACTGATGTCCTCACCCCTTCTTCATCCTTGCTGAGCACTTTTGCACAGGCCAGAAATTCATTATAGTTGTGGAAAGGAATCACTGGCTCCGGTAGCTCTCTGAGATACAGCTTTAGAAGTGAGGCCACTGTGTGCACATCAGTGTTACTGTGGAGACAAAGTATATACAATTTAGCTAACTTAATAACACTAAACCACGAAAAGAAGAGGAGAACTGGTGAAAACAAGTATAGTGCTAGTCAGAGCAGTACAGGGTAAAAATTATAAAATCATATTCATGTATTTATGAATAATTACTAGGCACAGATAATGCCAGTGTTTGTCACATATGTTTACATTTAAGGGAAACAAATCCTCTTCCCATTTATAATCCCATTCCCAGTATTTCCAGTATCTCCAGATGTCCAGTCCACAATTCTAATAAATCAAGTGCACATTATAATGCGTATCCCTGTGCTGTCACGCCATATCCCCTGCCTCTTACCAGTCAAACGAGGGCTTTTCTCCACAGTCAAAGGCCTCCTGCAGGTCTTTGACCAGGTTAGCCTGTCCTGGGAGCCTGAAGAGCCCCTCCTCCTGCAGCCCCCGCTGTCGGATGAAGTCCACGCACTGCTCCACCAGCATTGGAGCCAGTTTGTTCCCAAAACGTCGCTCGTACCGTACAGTCTCCTCTAGCTTCTGACCGAAGATACCTGGAACAGACAAAATGTTTTGGAATAAATTTCTATTTTTTTAATTTAAAGAAAACTTAGTAACTCGGGTGCTGCCTCGGTGGACACAATATAGGATACTACACTTCCATATCTAGGTAATTTACACACATTTACGCACATTCAGAACAAAAGGATTCACACGGTTCCAAGCAGTTAAAAACAAGGCGACTAACGCATGTGGAGTCCCTGCAAAGTCCACATGAGGAGTGACGTGAATGAGCAACAGCTACTCACCTCTAAACCGGACACAACTCACAAGCCTCTGGAAAATATGTCGAGTAATAAATTTGTGAGAGATAATACCGAAAGGAATCCACAAAAACGTCTTGTATTTTGACATATTAAAAAGAAACAAAAACTACCCAAAAAAGACAGCAGCAAAGATCTCTTTATGTTACACAAAACTGCAGTGAATTCCCACAAAAACAGCTGCAAGAACTAGATTGATCAGTCTGACATAAATATTCAGTATAACCAAAAAACACACAAAACTCCAAGAGAAGTAGTGCAGTAAAGAAATGAAAAGCAGGTCATCCCTCCAGACACACTGGTCATGAGTCTGGGAATGTTTTTCTGAGTCACATGTATCGCTGTGTGCACCAGCCTCTAAACTGAGAAAAAAATACATTTGATTTGATCTGGTGCTGACTGTTGCAGTGTTGCCCAGCTGTCCTCACAGTATACAAGAATTCTGATGATTTGCTCATAAACAGATTATGCAAATATATTCAATGTAAGATCTTCCAAAAAGGGAGGAAGCCGTTTATAATTACCATTAATAATCCAAATGGAGAAGCCGCAGCTGCACATTTCTCACAACAAACTGAAAGAAGTCCCCCTTTTAAAAGCTTAAAAACTATAGCAACTTTTAAACTAACAAAATCCTCTCCTAAGAATTACTGATAACTTGAGCTGGTTTGCTCTCAGTGTTTCACTCCTATGGCCATTCAGGGTCCTGCGTTACTACAGTGTGAATGGGCTGGAGTGGGCTTTTTCCTGACTATGGGACAGGCAGTGCCCAGCTCTAGTCCAATGCTGAGCCACCTCTCTTGTGGCATTTTTGACATTTGACTTGTCCTTTTGAAGAGCAGTCAACTGCAATAGACGTCAAACTCAGTGCTTTGAAAACAAAGGGGCCAACCAAGCCTCATCTATTCACTGTCTGTCTATGTAGAAGTGCTGTGTTGAAACATGTCTCCTGGTTTTTGGTCAGTGTGGGCTGTGAACCACTATAGATTGGAATGAGTCAAAAGAGCTTTGTAGAAGACACTGATATCTGGGCAGTGATCTCAGCAAAACAACAATTGCAAAACTAAGGTCTAATAAATAATTCGCACAAATTTGATACTGAGAATAACATAAAGGTCTAATAGTATCGAGGACTTAAATTATGGCTAAATGTATGAAAAATAAACTGAAGAAGCGGCTTGGATGAGCAGCGAAACGTCTTCACTCCTACAACTTTTTGTCCAGTTGACAGATTTTACTTTTAGCTTTTACTATGGAAAATATAAGGAACAAAGCTCCAAAATTCAAATGAAAAACAAACAGACCTCAAAGTACATTTGGAGAAATGCATCATTATCATAGTGCAGCGTAAAACCACTACACAAATGATGGCCAGTCAGAAGATCTAACACACAACAAAACAAAAACTGGTTTGTTATAAAAAAGGGTCACACATCTGTGGGTACTGACCTCCACCGAAAGGCGCCCAGATGACTCTGCGTATCGTCTTGACCCAGTCCTCCATGTCGTTCTGTGAGCTGGCCATGAGCAGGTAAGTCTCATGGTTGGCTGTCATCCGCTCTCTTTCCCCTCCTGCGTAAACCAGAAACAAGAAAGATTCAATACAGAATGAATTAAAATGACACATAAACTCTACATTATACAGATGCATTTATCATTAAAACAGACAGCTCAGTCATATTGCTTTAAAAGTTTTATAGACACCAAGAAACAATCTTCAACTCAACTCTTCAACGCGCTGAATGTCTGTTATTGTCTTTAATGTTATGTGGCAAATGCTGCACTATGTCCAAGACAGATATTCCCAAAGTTTATAACAGCACTGTTGAGTTTTAAGTTGGCTCTGTGGAAACACAGGGCTCACTGAGGACATCCAGGTAAAGTCATCTCTCTTAGTCACAGCATTGTTTGCCATCATTGTTATGTAAACTTTTTGTGATTCCCAGGTTCCCAACTGAGTGCCTTTGTCCACATTTAAAACCAATCAAGCTTTTTCATTTTGTGTCCGCTTCCATCACCGCTACGGAACGCCATTGTTTCCTTTTGGACATTTGTGAGTCCGGTGTGGGGCAGGATTACACAACATACCATAGCTGTTACAGAATTCAAAGCCCCGTCACTTCCTGTTGATGCTAAAGATTTTTATTTGAGGCCCTGATTTCAACGCTCAGGATGTCGGTCAGTGGATGTTGGACGATAAATAAACAAGATTAAATCTGTGGGTCACGTGAAAAGCCTTATTGTTGACTTATAAATAAAACTTGAGCCTGTGGCTGTTGTTACTTCTATCGTCATTCACACATAAACAAGACAAGTTTGACACTGCACTGTAGCCTGTATTTATTTCAACAGCCAGTCCTGAGGCTGGTAAAGACACATAAAACTGTAATTGTTAAGGGCACAATTGTTAACCAATATTTGGACAGTTAGAAACACAAATAAACCCTGAGAAATGAACTTGGGCAAATATTTATATCAAGGACACTATTTTTACTGTAGTCAATGTGCTTAAAATGTGAATAATTAACATCAGATTTGGCTGCTGCTGCTGACAGATAAATATACATTAAAAACATCAGAAAAAGGCATAAATCAGAATGACTTTTATTCATCCTCAAGGGAAAATGAATGATCAGCAGAAGAATTTGAGTTATCAAAAATAAAGTTGTGAAAACTTGATTGAAAAGTGATATTTGTGCACTCTGAGTGATTATGCAGTCCTTTAACATTTGTCTGACCTGAATACATTTAAGGACACACTTTAGCTCACACATTTCTTGAAATGAAATGCAAAAACTGCCCATCGGTGTAAATAACGTACTAGCAGGAGAACACCACAGAGCCATGGACACAGCGTCCTCAGCTCAGACTGAAGAGACAGGCATGACTGCTGACACAATCGGCCTGATTCGCCACGCTCCTTATAGTCCATAGACCTTTAGAGCAGTGAGCAATTCTCAGTGCACAGGCAGACAGCACAGTAAGAGCACAACTTATATGGGTCAGCAGCATCTCTCTGTTGAACTCGGACTGTCTGTGTTCTATACATCATTTAGATGAAAAACAGCTCCAAAAAACAACCCTGTCATCATTCAAACAAGTTGCACAAAACATAGACCCTGAGTCCTGTGCTGCCATCACTGTGCTGCCCTGCAAACTCGTGGCAGGGAAAACACACACAAACTCCACAAACAAGCCCCTTTCTGTTACAGATTCGAACCTAGAACCATTCTGCTCTGATGCAGAAGTCTTAACCACTGCACCACCGTGACTGTGGAGAGCTGTCTGCAGCACCTTAATGAGCATGTGGCTGGGCTCCTGTGTGTCACAGCTCTTCATTGGGCTTTAATAAGTGTCTGGCAGCTGCAGACCAGTTATTAACTAATACTCTCCAACAGGTGGAGACAACAAAGGCGTCCAGTGTAGTGGAACTGAGCACAAATGTCTGCAGCCCTCCACACTAATATCCTGTAATTAACACAGTCAGACCATGTAAAACATTTAACTAATGCCATCAATTTTATGATTGTTAAATTCCTTCCACAAAACACTAATGGTTACTACAAATTGCAGTGGGTCTGTAACAATAGCTCAACGTTTTGAAATTTCAGCTGTTGGAAAAGCGAAGGAAGCAACAGATGTTGGCTCCACAAACAATGCAAAACCACATAGTTTAGCTTCACGTCATCTTTCTCGCAGAGTGTTTACAGTGCAGTGAATGGCAGAACTTTCTTGTCTGCAGCAGTTCTCTGCATACAAGCAGGGGCAAGTTGAGATTCAATATTGTGTCTAATGATAGTCTTCTCAGAAGTCCTCACATCATAAATACCTCCAACAGAACAGGAAGCTGCAGTAAGTGACAAGACATATCACTGCCAGATATGTGTTCATTCATAAAAAATGAAATGCAATATGCAGCGGAAACAGCTATGCATACTTTTACTATTTCATCAAAGCAGTAAATTTGAAAGAGGCGTGTTTTCGATACAGTGCTAATGGTCTGAATGAGGGATCAGCTAATCCCTCAGCAAGTCACAGCTGTTACAACAAAAGTGCTAGTGGTCCTACGGCAGGCGTTTATGGACAGACAGATCCACATAAAGCTATCAACAAGCCCATAACATTTAAAGTGAACCGCGTAGTGTCTGTTACCTGCACGTGAAGGTAGTAAATCAGTGAATCCATACTGTGGCAAAGTCTGATACACCACTTCCATTCCTCGTCCGGTCCGCGCTAGCGCCAGTGATAATCCCCTAAAAGAGCAGCACTACAAGAGGGTCCTGGGTTAATGTGAGGACGTCCGGCGGGTGCGCTTCTGTCCCTCCCAGGGTCTGACCTGGCCCACTACACACTGAGGCAGAGCAGCTGAGAGGGAGAGAGGGTGTGAAAGAGAAAGGAGGGAGGTTTGGAGAGGGGGCAGGGAGCACACATACCTCTCCATAGCACTGTACCGGGAACAATAGGCCAATCTCTGAAGTGAAGGGGATTGATTTTAAAAAGGCCACAGGCAAAGACGCTGGGGCATGACCTTAAAAGCAAACGCAGAGTCTTCCATTGACACCGTGGTGCAATGTTAACTTCTCCAACAAAAAGAAGATAATGATGTAATGCTGGGGATCGCACAGACCTTCCCATGTCTGCAGAGTCCAGGCACAAACATTAGAGGGAAAACAAAAGCACGTAAAAGCACAAGATCTTCAATAAAACAAACACATACATCTGTTGTACTATTATGATCAAACTATTAGCTAAACAATTGAAACTATAGGCTTTGATTACTCTACAGTCCATTTTTTTTCCTCAAACTCAATCAAAATATTCAAATGTGCTCCTTATTTGTAGTTTAGTTAGTTGTTGTTGATCCTTTTATCTCAAAACCAAATTTTATATTACAAATAATATATAAAGAAAATATAACCTATGCCGAGCGAGTAAAAAGTGATGCAAAACGTTCCCTTGTTTCTTATTACCCAGACATACACAGGTGCACTTTCTTCGTTACTATCTGATGAGTACCTCTCAGGAGTGTCCTGTTTCTCTCAACCCTCAGTGAGGTATTGATAACTACTCCTCCTGCAGGTGTCGTGGTGGTCTTTAGCTGTCTGTGGTCATAATCTGAAATCAGTCTCCAAAACTCTATCCCATATGATCCGGCAAACTCAGGAACACTGCCCCCATAGAGTCATTGCAGCTATCCATTACCATCTATGCTGAGTGAGCAACACAGTCAATGGGACAGGGAAGGTCAAAGGGGGCACGGCTTGTTTGGCCGCACTGTTCTTCTGGGGGAAGTGGGGAATCGTGGCACCAAAAGGATTCACTAGAATGGACATGAGCGACTATATTCTTTTGTACTGTGAATAGGCAGTAATAGCGTGTCCCACTGATTATCTGGGTTTGTAGGTTAAAGTTTTAATGAGTTGTGATGAAAACCCCTGTGTGGGCACAGGGTCAGTAAGTTCATTCAGGAAGTCAGTTGTGTCTGTATATAGGAGCCAAAGGTCCTGATTTTACGCTGGCTAAATAAAGAGCTATGTCCAAGGCAGCTGTACCAGAGGAATCTACTTGTGCTTAGATCAAATGTTTTAAACTTGTACTGGACACAGTCACATTTATTTTTCTTAATGATATACTAAAAGTGTACCAAAGTATATATGTATAACTCATCATGTTACTTTCAACATTTTCCATAAAGTCTCACACTATGCTGGTAAAGTCTGATCACTGTAGCTTCAACGGATACAAAGAGAACTCACTAAACAAAATAACTTTAAGGCAGTTACATAAACAGATTTTAGTATGACAGATGCCCAGTGCCACACTGAGTCAAGCAGCTATGGCACAGCCACAGTAAATGTTTGAGCTCTGCATTCCACAGACCTGGACAGTGTTGGACAAAATCAGTACCTCATTTATTCTAAGGCAGGAGTGTCCAAACTACGGCCCGGGGGCCAAATGGGGCCCTCAGACCAATTTATATTGGCCCTCAGGCCTTCATTTGAACTGG
The DNA here is from genome assembly GCA_000787095.1 of Periophthalmodon schlosseri. Classification (NCBI taxonomy): domain Eukaryota; kingdom Metazoa; phylum Chordata; class Actinopteri; order Gobiiformes; family Gobiidae; genus Periophthalmodon; species Periophthalmodon schlosseri. The sequence goes on along the minus strand of KN472144.1, from coordinate 60,921 downwards.
CCCAACTGATCATAATCAATACCTTTTATGGCAAATTTGTGTAATCCTACCACTATAACCTAAATAACATCACATTGCAATGTCATACAGACCTAAAATTAATGTTTCAAGCCTTATTTAAAGTATGACGTCAAAACTATGTTAAATGCACCATCTGAATTATCCACGGTATTGACCACTGGTCTGTGGCCCTCCGTGTCAAATATTTTTCAAGATATGGCCCTCGGTGAAAAGAGTTTGGCCACCCTCAGTTCTAATCCCTGTTCTCTTTCAGGTTCCAGTTATAGGTGACATTTTGAGGAGTTTTCACAATTCAAAAGATATAATATTTTGGTACTACTTTTTAAACACTCCTTAATTAGTCTTAACAGCACATAACAGAAATGAATTCATAACGAACAAATAGTTTATGAAAAAATTACTTTATTAAGGGTTAGGGTATTATTTTGGCTAAGTATTTACTAAGCCTGAATCCATTAAAAAAACAAAAACTGTTCAACTGTATAAATTAAGTATTTGTTCATGTTTTATTAAGACTGTTAGAAGTGTTGTTTTTAGTAAGTGTTGGCTTAAATTGTCAATTGCTATGGCAACGGTCCTAATATTACATCATTCTGAAACCCCTGGATATACTCAAGACTTTTGGATCAGATACACTAAGCTACACGTGTACAATAAGATGCACAGAAGATACAGATGCTACAGCAAGTTTACAGCCAAAAGAAGAAGAACCAGGTTATATCGCTACAGAGAAATACTGCGATAAACGATAATATTGAAACTATTTTAAGCAATTGACACAATAAAAAATAAAGCAAGATAAATGTTTACATATGCAATATCATTAAAAAGCATGAAACAAATGAATAACAGAATGAAGCAATAATCAGCTATAGAAGTTACATTTTCAACTCTCTGCAGCTCAAATTTTTTCATACTACAACAAGAATAACTGATATCTCCTCCACTACTGCAAAGAAACTGCACACACCATAAATACTGAGCTGCAAAACATATTGATCCAACTTTCATGTACTGAATGATAAGCAGATATAGTCATTATGGCGACAGGCCTAGAGGTCTGAGCTGAGGCATTTGGCTTTTAACAGTCTGAAGCGTAAGTAATAGAGAACATACTAGTGTAATTATACTGCCAGGAATAGATGCAGACAGACAAACATGCTGGCGTTCACACAGAGGCTTTAATCCAGACCACAGAAGAAGAGGAGTCACAGAGCGCACAGCAAAGTACCTGGTTTGGCCCTAATGGTCTGTAATATCAGCTTTCAGCACCGAGCTCCTGAGGCTGCCGCACACCTGCACATCCACAGGCCGAGCAGAGGGGGGGGCTGCCGTCTGACTCACTGTCTGCACTTTGAACTGGATTACAAGAACAAATGCGAGCTTTGGTGGCTAATGAAGTACTACATCATTTTCCCTTGGCAAATGGCCAGCCATTTTATAATTGTAAAAAACAAAAGTGAACCTTTCATTTCTGCAGTAAAACACTGTGAATAAAATGATTGCGTCCAACTTATTTCTGAAAATTAAATACCATGACGTACATTAACATTCCTATTATCTTAGTGTATCGGGGAAAGACAGAGACAGCACAAAATATAATTAAATGTTTTAATTACTCCAATGGCTGAAGAGAGAATTGGTTTTGGCAGATCCGTGCTTTGATTCTGCCGCCGCAGCAGTCCTGTCTGCCATCTTGGCCTCTGAATGGTGTTTATTCCTACAAAATCAGGAAAGGGTCTGTGGGCCAAAGCACTGTCCACCTGACAGCGCTGCAGTGCAGGGAACACAGTTTATGCTACAAACATAGACAAGTGCTCAGTCCTATGAAATCCTTAAGACAAATTACCACAATTGCTAAAATATATAATCACATATGGAAGAAAGCTTCCACCTGTGTCATAAGCCAGCCTCCCTTTCGGCTTCAGCTCGTTTCAGCTTCATACCAGCATAAACAGGGTTATGTTACTTGATATAAAACAAATCACAACATGGCAACCCCTGAAGGGAAACACAAAGCACCTCCTGTGGATAGTTTGTGGTCAGCCTGGAGCAAAGCAGTTCAGAAGTTCTGTTATCACCCTCAAGCAAAGCACAGTGAAATCTGAGCCCGATATCCAACACCTCTGTGCAAAACTAAACCAAATAGACCTAAGGGTGCCCCATTACTTTTATTATGTGTAATATAGAGTAAGGAACCATTTAAATATGCACTGTTACTGATTATGTGCTGTTACTGAGTCACAACCTTTTAGATGTTTGTATAACTACTGACCCACTACTCATTGATTACACATCAAAACATTCTTTATTACAGCTTTAACTGTCCATCCACATTGGCACAATTATAGAGAATAAGACAGAAAATACAACTGTGAGCTCGAGGTTCTGACCCACTGACATGACAGATGGGGAACATATGGAAAAGAAACGCAAGTGAGTGAATCAGCTTTGCTCAAGTTCAAGTTGCTTTGAGTCAAAATAAAACAAGTCAGTATTTTAGTGTGAACTCAAGCCACAGACCTGGGTTGGAATTGAGATCCATGGGACACAGCGGAGGTCCTGCCCCCCTCAGAGCGGCTCACAGAGGCAGAAATAAAAGACGCCGCGCTGTAGCTGCTGACCGCCGCTGACCGCCGGCCCCCCTTAACCTCCTCTTCATCTGTTCTGCACCTCTGTAAGACCAAACGTCACAGCAGCTTCGCCGGCTCCTCTGAACTTGCCCCCTGATCGCCGACTCCTCGTCCCTCCTTCTTTCCCTCTATGCAGTAGCTCTCCAGCCCGGTAACTTCATTTTAGGTCACTACGTCTACAGTCTAGCGGTTGTCAAGACCGGGGCATATTTCTTACTTCTTTCTTGTAGAGCTCAGAAAGCAAGATGGTGTGTGAGCTGGTCCCCGAAGGAAGTGAGAGGAGGTGGGGAGGGCCGTCGTAAATCAGGCAGCACTCCCCAAAGTGGAGACCTGTAAATCTAGCAAAGGCAGAGTGGGCATGGGGCCAAATGACTCATCCACACTGCTCTATAAATACAGCGCTGCAGGGTCGGCGAGGGCTGCTACCGGCCGACAGCAGGCTGTTGCATTTGGGCTTCCTACCTTCCCCACTGCGTCGTGAACAGTTTTCCACAAATCTAACTACTGAGGCATCGTCCCTAAAAATAACTATATAAAAAGTCCCAACAGTTCTGTTCTCATTTTAGTCCTTTTATGGATAGGGTTTACTTTGTATATTCCCCCACAGCTTGCTCCATGTTCAGTTTATAAAATTTCAACTTTCTACTAGTTTAGATCAGCTTTAGCTTGGCTTTACTGCTACTGGCAAGGTCCATTTTCAGTACAGGCAACAAAGATGTTATTTGCTCTTGGTTTACACAGAAATGAGCGTAAAGTTCTGGGTAAATTAGTTATAGGGTCCTTGCATACGGATCTGTCCAACCTGAAACATGACAGGGGAGGTGGGGGAATAGGAAGGAGCAGATGGGGGAGATTGGTATGTGACATGTCAAATACCAATTCCTTCAATAAGGTTGTTATGTAAGCGTGGAAACTTCCTGTTCGGTCCCTCTGGTTTGCTTCAGTGCATTCAGGAGACCCCTGTAACACCGTACAGCGCTTTTCAGTTGCTGCTTATTCCTCCTTGCGAAAACACCAGTTCATCAAATTGCCCTTCTCTGACATGCCTTAGATATAATCAAACACACACCATTAAATAAAAAACAGCAGCTCCCTTGTGACTTCATATCTGCAACTGCTAAAAGTGCGCTCCAGCTCAACCTCCCTGTTTGCTGCTATGGCAACTGTCTGGTCAACAAGTCATGATTCAGCCAATAACGTATTTTACTGAAGCGAACACATAGCACGGTATTTTATATTTAGAGCTACTTCGGTTTTTGGGAAGCATAATCTCAGACATACAAAGATAACTGCCAGTAGTCAAAATAAAGCGAAAGGCCGATTTACATTTTTCGGTTTAAAGAACTCCCACACAGCAGAAGCGTCGGCCCTCTCCAGAAGTGATAACTGGAATGTAAACTTTTGTCGGGCTGCATATCGTCCGACAGCTCTTGCTTCCTTAGCCCGCACGAATGTTACTGAACTGAATAACTGAATTTATATTGTCGTGAAGGGGTTAAAAGCCTTACACTTCTTATTCACGTCTAACGCAAATATCAGAATGTCGGAAATAAACATTCACTCCAAGACCACACAAGTACAGAACCATCTCTGAAAGTAATTCTGTAACTGTTTTACTTTAAGTTCATCTTTCATTATGTCATAACTGAGTGAGAAGAACTCTGCTCAAAGTGTGGAGTGAAGCGCAAAGGAAAACATTCCTGTTTTTCAAAGTCAAATATTCTCTGGAGTGAGCGAGGAACAGCAAACCTCAAACACAAACATCCTCCTCACCGGACACTTCATGAAGGAAGACAATGGAACTTACTGAGTGTAACCATGTATTTACTTTAAACATGATGTATTTATATTTACAACTTAAAAGCCGCTTCTCGAACTTTATGGTACAATTTGCAAACTATAATGACATATTTTTTTATATGAGAGAACAATACAGGCTTTACAGTTCATCTGTTGTTTTAACACTGCCATTTACAGGCAAACCATATTCTCAAACCATCGGCAAAACTGAAAAATCTCATGAATCTATAACACATTTGCCCATTGATGGTAGATTTATGGTGTACTTGCGTAAGTTATATACTTCTCACCCCTAATTAAACCAATACATCAAAACAGAGAGTCTGTAAAACACAAACTTACTGTCTTAGAACTGACTAAACACATTTACTTAATGGAATCCAGAGACGCCAAACACATTTTTCTTTTTGTTTGAGTTTTTCCTTGCCGAGAAGGAGGGTCTCTTCTCTCTGGGACAGTTATCCATTTGCTTGTTTTCTGTCGATTAATTTGCTTGTCTGTTTTGTCTATGTCTGTTTCATTGTTGATTTTCTAACTTTCTGTTGGTTAAATCAATTCTCATGTCCGGCCCTAAGAGGCGACTGCTGTTGTGACTTTGGGCTTTACAAAAATAAACTGAATTGAATTGAATTTTGTAAAATGAAATAAAATGAATGTACTGAGTGTAAGTTAGACAACAGCACCAGTACTTTGTCAAAGAATTTACCGTATCGTGTAACTATTCTTCAAGTAATAAACTTTCTTTCTTTCTTTATTCTTTCTTTGTCAGGGACCATGTACAAATTCATTAATCTTACAAAAGAAAAGATGATTTGTACCAGATTTAGCTACTGGTACTTTCCCTCTGCAGCCCCTGGGCAGGTGAACACACATTAAAATACACATTTCATTACAATTATAAGACTGATCGGTTCATCAGATTGTTCTTCATTAACATTAGCAGTTAAATCCAATAAAATGTCCCCATGTCCAATACATGATGTTTCCTACTGTCCATACCAATATAAAAAAAATCATTGTGTGAAGTTTTTACAATGAGACAGAACAAATATAAACGTTCTGATTTCATTTGAGGATCTGAAAATTCTGAACTTCAAACATTACACTGCATTACTTAAACGCTGAAGCTAATGCAGCCATGTGCTTGATACTGTACAAACTATACCAGCTGAACCCGCACAGTTTACACAGTTTGTGTACCTTACCACATTACATCCAAATTTCACTTGTCACTGATGCTACAGGTTTAATCAAGTGCTGATATGCTCACAGTGCACACAGCAATATGAGTGATGGCGCACGTGGCCCCTCTGAAAACCCCCTCCACAGATCGTGACACTGACATGTCAGCGAGCCAGATTAATACGCTCCCTCAATTACTTCACCGGGGCTCCCTTGATGATAAATACTCATGTCCTGGGACCATATTGGGAATTGACTACACGGCACTCAAGTACAAGCACTAATTAGCCACCCCCAAATACCCCCCACGAACACTAGCTTCGTTTAACTCGTCTATCCATCATTCAGTCATCACACGAGGATCCAGAGGGTTGACATTCCAGCTTATACCCCCATCGGACTTCTCATTACAGATCTAAGTTTACCTATGTATAATGCAATACACCACCAGCGATAGTCCTCACATTAAAGAGGACATGTTATGCTTGTTATTCACTGTTACATCATTTGAGATTGGGCTCATTGTAAATCATAATATCGATCTAAAATGGCTTAATAATAGAAATGAGCCCAGTGACTTCCTGTTCAAACCAGCAGAACTGAAAGGTCCCGTCTCTTCACAGTGGTATTTCATTGTAGAAGGGAACAGACTGTCACGCGCATGTAAGACCTGCAGTCTGAATTATGTTTAAATATAATAAATGTAAATGTATAAATGGAAGTAAGTACAGACATGTGGGCAGAGATCGGGGGTAGGTGAAAATAGACGTTTTCTGAGGAGTCAAAACTCAAAATCAGGTCAATACACGATTACTTGAACATGCATGAATCAATCAAAAATATAACGCCAAAGCTTATGACAAGGGAACACTGTTATAGCATAGTTAGGCAGCTCACGTTTTTGCCTCGAGAGAGTGATTTCCTTGTCAGTTGATTCTGATTTGATTAACATTTCTCTTGTAACATTTATATTAGACCGGATGCCAAGTCAATTTTAGGGATCACAAAGGTCAGATAATTATGTCACGTCAAGTTGTGAACTGTATTACTCAGCGGACAATAAAAATGTGTAGGTTAATAAACTCAGATGTTGTCAATTGTAATTGCTTCAATGCTCCACAAGGGGGTAGTGCCTGCTATTAATACCTTGATAGTTGCCTAAATGTATGATCAATAAGCTGTGTAATCTTTAATGTAATAAGAAGAAAATGAACATATATTGGGCTTGTTGGTGGTTTGCTGGTAAGTTATTTATAAAAGATAAAGTCTAATGATTACATTGCACGTGCAGGGAACTATTTTTAATACATGTATTAGTCAGATAGTTTCACAACACTCCAGAAATTAAACCGTAGAAAATAGTTTCCAATATCAACCCTCGCCACAAGGGGTCAGTAAGGGATCAGCGTTTACCGGGTTCATCACCACCTGGTAACTTTTCAGCATTTACTCTCATAAGAAGTGTCTTTCTGAATAAAGTGATAGTGACCCAGGAAATGAGGGTGAAATATTCCCCTAAACAGCAAAAGAGCCACATTGGCCCATTTCAAACCAAATGAAAGTCAGAAAGACATTTTTGACAAGTAACGAGACGAAGTGTTTAATCAATTAATTTAAAAGAAGTCAGCCAACTATTTGCAGATATTAATACATTTTAAAGAACATGTAACATTTTGTATTTATGTGGACTTTGTGGACTTATTTAAAGTGTTTTCAGCAAATTATATGTAATTTCCTGCATTCTGGTGCATTTTATGTGCAATATTTACTCTACAAAATTCTCATTATTCTTTCTGATTTTATGCATGGGATTTGCTCAAACGAATAGTAAAAAAATATAAATAAAACATTATAATTCAATAGAATGAATACTCTTTGGTCTGCTACAAACACTGTCAAATACAAACTTAATAAAGTACACCCAAAAAATGTTTTCCTAGACTTTTTTTAAAGAGCATGTGGCTCTTTAGAGAGTGGTTGCAGACCCCTGCCCTAAACCCTGTGATTCTGGAAGTAACACTGATGTTTACAAGAAATTTGGGTCTCATTGGGTCTCTTTGAATCTCAGCATCTATCTCTGATTAGTTCCTGTGCTTGTTTTTGTATTATAAGGAAGAACTAATTAGCCTAGGGTGACCAGACGTCCCTATTTACCCAGGACAGTCCCAGTTTTGAGCCCTGCGTCCCACGTCCCAGCAGATTTATCCAAAACCAGTGATTTGTCCCAGTCCCAAGCATAGACTGTATATATAAATGGACGTAGCTAACCAACTTCCAAACAGGAAGTGATTGTGGGCGCACTTCCGGCTCCATCGACTCTGGCTCCAATTCACTTTACATTGAGAAACTGTCACCCCTCTCTCTGTAACTGCTGCTGTCAGACTCGTCATTTTGGTCTTAAAATGTTCGTATTAACCCGCTCTACATGATCCTGGTATTTTTATTTTTGCTATTGTGTCCGTAACTCAAGATATGAACATTAATAAGCGACAAATCAGCTGCCTTCTTTACCTGAGGTCACTCTCGCCAGCGTTAGCAACAGGTTTGACTGACAGCGTTGCTAAGCGCCTGCCCCCTGCCAAACTGGTGGTGCAGGCTCCAAATTTGCCCTGTAACCGCTAGCTTCAATGAGCTTCATTTGACTGGAGCCGAACACTAGGGTGACGTCACGCTCACTTAGCCCACTTCTTTATACAGTCTACGGTCCCCAGAAATATCCCACGTGTCCCTATTTTTGAACGTGCTCCCCGCTAACAGTAAGGAAGGGAATATATTTTCATTTGTTTAGCTAAAATACAGACCATAAGTAAAAAAAATGCACTGACAGAAGTCCCTGAGGTCATATACTGACCCACAAGTGAGTCTAGAATGGACAATGTTACTCACTCTTTTCACAGTTTTATTTATACCAACCATCCCGACCCAGGTGCGTCCCAGTTTTTAGTTTTGAAAATCTGGTCACCCTAAATTAGCCACGAGCAGACCGCTAATGCAACATTCACAATAATATTTATAGACAAGAACACGCTGCACATAAAATACCTATGCTAATGCTATTCATACCATACGGCAGCGTCTTCCCCACAGCGCTCTCCCCCAATCCCCTCAGCTGTCGCTCCAGAGGATTCAAAAACATCAGCTAAAACATAAAAGAAAGGTAGTTCTGATATACTTTTCGCTATACTTTCCATCTGATATACTTTCCATTCTTTTCGCTATTAGCACTGCATGTTTATAGTCCAATAAACCAACGGGAATTTAACCTCAGGGACAAGCCTGAAAAAGCTTTTGCTCTTGTTATCATAACAATGGCCCAACCTTAATATTTCTGTTTCAGTCAGACCAAAAAAAAGCATGATTCCAGTCTAAACAAGTATGGTGGACATGCTTCTCTCAGACCACCACTCCTCTCCAGTCATGTGCAGACAAAAGTCCTTTTAACATGAAAACGTACTGGGAAAAATTCATAAAAATAGACGCAAAAAAGGTTCCAACTTAAAATGTAGTTTGGGGGTTTTATTTTTGGGGTAGCTGCAAAAGTCATCTGCCTCCCTAAACATGCACAGTTTATTTATCAGTGCCTGGACCTACTAAAAAAAACCACCCCCGGAGCTGGATTTACTGCAGCAACTACAACTACGCAACTACTGCAAGACAAAAACAAACCGTATTTTCCTGAGTATAAGTCGCACTGGAGTATAAGTCGCACCAGCCAAAAAATGAATAATAACGAAGAAAAAAACATATATTTCACATATAAATCGCATCCGAGTATAAGTCGCACGCCCGGCCAAACTATGAAAAAAAGTGCGGCTTATAGTCCGAAAAATACGGTATGTCTGTTAAATTTGGTGGATATATTGTTGAATATATCGACAAACAGCCTCCCTCTGCCTGTCAGATCCTCTCAGTCTGTAGTGTTTGGTTCAAGCTCGGCAGGATATCTTGGTGTTTTATTGTTTTACGGTTCTTTGCCCATGTGTCGTATTTTATGTATATCTGTTTTTGTTTGTCGCTGTTTATGTGAAGCACTTCGGGCAGCTTAACTTGTATTTTCAATGTGTATACAGACTTTTTAGGTCGATAACTTTATTGGAAACAGACGAGCAATGACGCTGAAGAGATGGCTGTACGATTACGCAATTCTCATAAAAGTGCAATTTATATTCTAGAAATGACACTTTGCTTATTTTTTTACATAAACAAAAGGTTAATTTATGAACTACAGCTTCACTTTGATTTATAAGCCTTGCTATATTTTAAGAGCTTGGGATTTTGATCATTTTTGTATCACTCCTTGATTTCAACAGACTTCGCGGTGCCCTAGTTTGAACCCTGAGCAGTTCCCTCTAAAGAGTTACTCACCCACATACTCATCATCTCCGAGAGCGTGTACAAGACACTGGAGGGATTTTTCAGCGCAACTTCCTGTCTGTGTTTGTGCCAGCGACTGTCACAGTGTTTGGGCTTCATTTAGAGCAGTGGAACATATGTGCTGGCTTTTTCCCTTTTCGCCACTCTCTCTGCTTCTCTAAGGACTCTTTATTTGTAGCATTTTCTTGTTTTCCACCAGTCTAAAAGCATGGGTGTAAGGGTATAAGGAAGAAAGTTGTTTTTTTTTAAGGAGGTAGTCATTCAACCAACAGGGGCCTGTTTGTGAGCAGCTATGGCAGTTGAACATGACCAAATATAACCGATGTAACACCCGCACAACTTTTGAAGGAGAAAACTCAACCCAGCTCTCCATGTGGCCATAGATCCTAAAGTAACCGTATGTATTTGGGCCAAGTCATGTGGTTTACTAGAGTATAACAAAACAGAAATCACAGAACTCCCATGAGACTATACGTACTGGGTCCACAAGAACAAGGCATAAACCACATTTAGACAATAAAATATACATTTATTGCCCCCATTCCTTCTTTGAACAGGAATGTGGGCCTTAGACATCATCTATCTTCTATTTATAACTCCATCCTTAGACCAACAAAGAAAAACAAAGAAAACGACAGGGCTAGCCAGGATGCTAATAGGTGTGACATCACCCATTAGGGGCCTGAATGATTCTGCCAAGTATGACTCATGCACTCAGTGTAGTTAGCTCCTCCCTTCTGACAGATATAAGGCAGTGTCCAGCAGTGATCTGACCAGGACTGAAGAAGTGGCTTGGATGAGCAGCCAAACTTTTTGTCCAAATGACAGATTTGAATTTTTCTTTTACTATGGATCAGACCTGGACGACTGAGGGATTAAACAGACTAAATACACATATGTTCTTTTCTATACATAGTTTTTTTATTTGTTTGTTTTTTGAGGATATATTTCCTGCGCCTTATTTGCAGTGATAATTGCACTCTTTAGCTGTCTAATGTAACCGGCTCTGTATTGTTTGCAAATTGGTGGAAAATAAACAAATATATAACTCAAAAGTGCCAATAATATTACCTGGCAAATCCAGAATGATCTCTCTGTATTTTTTTATTTTTTAGATGGATATCAGTCTAGTCCCTACACTCTGTTGCATCTCAAGCTCGGGCAAACGTGATCATCCAGTCAGATTTCTTGTTTTTTTGTGACATGTTAAACGAAGGAGGTCACCTTTACAAATACAATCAAATTTATCTCACCTTAGGTTAACAGAGTTTAGTGTTTCGTTCACTTATTCTGCAAAAATCCCCAATGTTTTTCAGTCCCCTGTGATCGATTTTTTTTCCTCCCTTTATTTTTTTCAGTATTGACGGACCATGCGTGCCCCTTATTGGCTAATTCACCTGTCAATCATGCCCATGTGAAAATGAAGAAGTGTGTATTCTGGATCTCAGTCAACAGATAATATGCATTTGTCATTTTGATGCTGTGACAGAATGTCCTGTCCCATGTCTGTTTGCGCACATCTGTACAACACGCCACGTGTCACAAAGAGCATGTGTCATACTGAGCATGTGCAAATAAAAACATAAAGTGACGCTCAAAACACTGTGACACTGCTGCAGATTATTGATTATTATGAACCATTAATGACTACAGCACATTTCACATATATTTCCCTGTACATTGTAATGTACATGACTGTGCATAGTACATATATAATAGTAACAGTAACTCCATTTCTGCACAGTACTTGAAATGCATTTGGTTAAACAGAACATTTCCAAATACAAGTTCTATTACACATATCCTTAAATGCTTCGCTTACCTGGAATAACCTCAAACAGAAATTTTCCTCCATCGTCTCCGCTGCTTGGATGCTCTGTTACCTTGTTTCCAGGCAAGAAAATAGCTCCCTGGAAAAAAGAGAAAGAGAAGAAATAATATGATAAACAGCCATCATTCTGTGTTGAAAAAAGACTTTTGATATGAATGTGGTATCCCGTTTGGTATCGAGTATCAAACCTTTCGCTTACTATCACAATTGTGTTTGAAATCTTAGTTTTAATTTACTAGCAGGATGTATGTTACAAAAGCTAACATCACTCTGGTCTAACTCAGCCAGTGAGGCCAACAAGTTGAATCAGTGGTTCTCAACTTGAGGGGTGGGGGTCTGATATTTCCCCAGAGCTTTGTCTGGTCAGAGGATCGTGTCATCAAAGCCATTATCTGTGCAAATTAAATAGCAAAAATCCTCCAAAATGATTATATCAAATAAATGCATTTTAGTTCTTATTTTTGATCATGTGATTTTAGACGGGGGGCCCGGTTAGTCTCCAGTTCACGCAGGTAAGTCTCCGGTTCATGCAGGGCCAGACTCTAGTAAGGACTTGTGTTGTTAATGAAAACAGTGTGTGCAGTGGTGATTGAGTGAGTATTAGGGAGCCGCACATTAGCAGCATCAGAGGGAGTCGCCCTGTCCCGCTGAGTGAGCCTCTCCTTAATAAGACAGAGGCCCGACCAGACGGGAGGTCACATGACACGTGTCCACAGAGACCCCTTTAAAACGTGGATCAAAGACACAGCACTTGGCCATATACGTTGTAGGACATAAACGAGGCTTGGAAATAAGGAACTTCTCTATCTTGTAAAACCACAGTAGTGCGAATGTTCTTTCCACAGTGACACAATTCCCGGCGGCTCACTGTTTTCTGCAGACAAACCAAACCGCACATATATATTTAGCCACACATAGGCACACCAGACTTTAGAGGAGAGAGGGTATTTTGGGGTGTTTTCTGAGTTTTATTTTAAAGGAGTGTGAGATCATCTTTGGTATACGGCACCATGACACAACTTATGCTTGAACGTAAAGAATAGAAGTCACTGTCTGAGCTCATGACTCAACATGGAAGGATGTAGTGGTGCAGGATTATATTGTGTATTGACACATCAGTGGATTTAATGATTAAAAAGGCATGTAAATGTGAGATCCTTTAGGCAATTTTAATGTATTAAAAACTAAAAAAGCACATTTACAGAGAAGCCACAAAAATCACCACTAAATACATTCTTCTAAAAGTTGTTATTAATCGCTGCTCACTGACTTTTTAAGAGTCTGGTAGGTTTTCCAGTCTGTGTATAGTCCAGATCTAATGATTCTCAGTTACAACATTAGTTGGTTGTTTCATAACTATATATTAAGCATGATTCATCTGATAAATCACTGTTGTCACTTAACGATGTTGAAATCAATAATGTTATAATGACAGTCCCCTTTGCTGTGTGTAAAGTGTGTGGCCCAAAGATATAGACTTTTCTCCCTTTTCTGAGATGCACCTGCACATACCATTCAAAGGCATTTGTCTCGCAACAGAATCCTTGAGCAACATGCAAGACCTTGCTGCAGCTGTTCATTAATTTAGATAAGAACATTTCCATCCATCAATGATTTTTATTACACAGGCAGTTTCCTTTCAAAGCTGCTTTTGTTACACAGTCTGAATGGTCTGACTGCAGGGATATAACTAACTTTACTACGTTTTCATGCAAAAGCTTGATTTTTCAACAGTGCAAGTGTTCACATCCATGCAAAACACTGTTTAAAAACGTGTATGTTTTAAGTGTCAAACTATTGACAGACTATTTCCATACTGCATTGACCCTTCTCAGAAAGAAATGCTGGACATCTGAGAATGGTCTGCAGTCTCAAAGTCATAATGCTTCATAAATAATTACTGAGATGGCACTGTTTTTACTCCACTGAATGAATGTCAAGGTCAAAGTCTGAGCACAAAAGTCTATTTATTCCATGAGTTTCACTTTGAATAATTCATGTCATTCATCTTGTGAATGTTTCATCAGACATAAGCCCTTTGTGCTATTAATATTCAATATGTAACTCACTGAGGTTGCACTTACCATAATACAATATACAAATTAAACAGTGCAAGTCAATTTAAAACACAACAAGAGAAATAATGTCACGTGATGTCAATTTAAACATCCCCTCATAAAGATACAATTCAAAAAATGGTTTAAATTATAATATTTCCCTAC
>KN472144.1:35459-46818 GCA_000787095.1 Periophthalmodon schlosseri | reverse complement strand
TTACCCACTTGGTGAATGCTGGCTTTGTTATTAGCATAGCCACAGTTGATACGTGTGTGTGCGTGTGTGTGTGTGTGTGCCAGCAAACATCTCCATAGACCAGTTAGGACACGCAGATGGTATGTTGATGCGAGCCCACACCGTACCCGTGCATACTTTTGGATGACCCTTCACCTCTATCAGACAGCCATTCCTAAGATTCCATACACTACTCCAAAGTATTGACTTGACTGTACGCGGCGGCTCTGTGGAGCAGTGACAACAAAACGACAACGACATGTCAATATATATAGGTCCATATTATACAACAATACTGTGGTTTGCAAAACGCACTTATAGTTAGAGTCAAAGTACCAGTTTTGCTTCATCACAGTTTTTGGCTCCCCATGTTACCAGGGCAACAGATGTTCCTGTTTCCATGGAGAAGGCAGTCGAGGCATATGTGACAGGTAACAAATGGAGACTTCACAGCGTGTTAGAGCCGTAATTAATAGCTCCACTAAATATGGCTGCATGCTGAGGTGCACTTCACTGCTCCACATACCGTAGGAACTTTCTTTTCTAGTTCATTTGACCTGTGTAAGACAAACCCTGTGTGTCCAGTGACTCTGTTCTGATCTTTAACATCACTAATAGAGGCCATTCATCATTACTGCAGTCTGGGCTTGCATTTGTCCAGTGTACAAGGACAACCGAAGTTTACATTTATTAAGTGTCAGTGGTAGAGGAACTAATCCCTGTTTTACCAGATGAAAAGTGTAAAAATAACATAAGAGAAATCTCAAATACTTGCCGTGTTTATGCACCGCAGACAATAAAAGTTTTGAAATTAAGTGTGACCTCATTTTTAATTTAATAATTTATTTCTATTCTACACACTTGCATCAGACGTGTATAAGATGTGTTTGAAAAGGTGGCCAAATGGCCGCTAAATATAGTGAGGAGCTTTGCTTTGCTTAACTGTCGCGTCTCACTGTCAGTGAATTATTATTTATAGATGCAACGCAGCAAATTTATATTGGAATTTTTACTGTCAAATCTACTTAGATTTTTCCAACTTCTTGCAGTGCTTGAAGTGTTCTCCACTGTCTGGCCCTTTACAGTTCAATTACTGAGCCATAACTTTCAGCTTGGACTTGATATAACACTGCTGGAAAATTATCTAGACATAAAAGTGACTGACAGGGTCATAGGTGCAAACATATTGAGTAACAAAGCCATGACTGAGGCAGGGTCATTTTGTCTGTATTCTGTATTCTAGTATATGTCTATGTACCATCGGTTATACAGATGTTGTTGGTCGATGAAATTTGGCAACTGGACAGAGGCAAGAAGCTCTTTAGAGATCCTTGTACAAAGACTTATCTATCCTTCTGTTGTGGGACGGCCTTCTTTGTTTGGGACAGCCAGAATGTCTCTTCTGTTGGCTGGCTGGTAACATTCTCTGTGCATAGTGCCTGGTTACATGCACATGAGGGACAATCTTAATGGCAAGTTTTGAAATAGTCCTGCAACAAAACAATGGTGCATCAAAGTGGGTTTACAGGAGTCTGTCCCAAGTCCATAAACATTCTTACTATGAGGGGTATAAAACTGGGTACATAAGCTGTGTTCTCTTTTTCATGGGCGACCTGTTTAAAATACAATACAAGCAGAAAAAACAAACAAAACGAACAAATATACAGTCCAAAAAAAACCATTAAAAACAGGAGCAGGGGTGTGTTTAAAGGCTCGTTACCAGATTATTCAATTGCGATTGTGTCACCAAAGTATCCAGTTTTGCTTTTCCTTGACGTGTGTTCCATTTTTGTGACGCAAAACAGCTAAAAGCCTCTTTCCCGTCTCAGTTTTGGTGCAGTGCCATGTGAACTGGTATTAAATGTTCCGGTATCAATGAGTAACAAGCACGTGAGGTATTCTGGCAGTTTTTGAAGTCGTCCCTTATAGATAAATTTCATACAGCGCTGTACAGCGCTGTACAGTGATGGCCAACCAACCTTTTCATAGAGAATACAGCGATGTCACCATTTTTTTCCAATTACACCAGGCTTAAGAAGATAACCCCATATTTTTTGCCATCTATTATTGTTTTTGTTTTGTGTACAACATTCAGATCAGGTGAGATGAGCGCATGCAGTTACATCTACGTCAAAAGAAGTAGCAGTAACTTACCAGTGCTTTGGTCTCCTCTTCATCTTTGTAGTAATAGAGCTGGTCCCCTCTCAGTACAAACCAGCGGGTGTGCCAGGTTTTCACAAAGCCCCCCTGTTTCCTGAGCCATCCACACCTGACCACACCGGCTCGGGTCAGTCTGTCTGTGCCGGACAGTCCAACGCTGGGATTGGAGCCTCCGGGGGGTCCACACTGTTCATCCATTGTCACGTACGGACTTTGATCTGTAAGAAAAGAAATGGTTTTGTAGTTACGAGTTAAACCGCGTCACTACGAATATATAACAGAGAATTAACTGAAGAAAGATCTGAAAAGGGAGAACATTTGTATTACTGTCACTTCACTTTTAAATATAGGAGGAACTGTATATGCACTGTTCCCTGTAGAAACATCTCACTGTGGACACAGAGAGATATTGTGGACATTGTATTTTATATATTTGCTCTGGCTCCTTAAGCCCACCACACACTAGGAATTGGACGATAAACAAAAATATTGTTTGTTTATCGTGATAAAAATGGTTCATGGGACATTTTATATAATCGTGATAATCGCAAACAAAGATAATCGCCCTCGTGTCACCAGAATGTGCAGAGAAAACTACTTCTCTATGATGATCTCTTTTAAATCACTGTTGTTTTCATTATGACAAAGTACAATACTATAGATCCTCTCAGTCTTTAACGCAGTTTAAGTCTAGACTGAAAACCCACCTCTTCTCCATGGCATTTAATACGAGCTACGCAGGATATCTTAGTGTTTTATTGTTCTTTTCCTGTGCACTGTATCGTGTTATCGGTGTTTTTTGTTGACTTTTATGTGAAGCACTTTTGGTTTTAAATGTGCTATATAAATAAACTTGAACTGAATTGAATATAACAGTTGTTTAAACATGGAACCTGTTAATAATATTAAAATTATAATTATCCCTAACATTTTTAAACTGTAACTTTAATCATATAATCGTTAATCGCAATTATTTTGGCCACGATAATCGTGACATGAAATTTCAATATCGTCCCAGGCCTACCACACACTACAGGATTTTTCAGTCTTAAACGGTTATCAAAAGTGCAACAAAAAGTGCGGACCACCGACACGAAGAGAATCAGATGAGATTTTAAATCTCCGAGTGCAAAGACTGCAGCAGGATATGGCAGTGAAGAGACCGCACACACAAGCTAAAAAAGCGCACCTCGTGTCAGCTGTTTCCTGTCTACAGGCAAACCTCTCACTTTGAGCCTCTAAAACTGCACTTCTACTTTAGATGGATGTCACACAGGAAGTAGAGTAATTTTCACAGCTTCACCCTGATCCTCGCTGTGTGGATTCAAACAGACACACGTGAGGAACTACTCTTGCCTTTCACTTTTACGCTTCAAATTGGGTTAATAGCGCTGTTTAGTGGACTGGGTGTGGAGGACAAATTCTAATGGATAATATGGATGAGAACGCTGCAGTTTAACTTTACAACTTTACGAGAGCTGAGTAATAAAGCTGTCTTTTAATTATTTTTGCCATTTCCTGAGTTTGTATCCTGCGCCTCTGTGCTCGTCACTCTGTCTGCCCCTAATGCTCCGTTTTATTGGCTGTTACCGTAGCGTTGATGTTTCGTGGTTACGATATGAGCAGCTCAGAGTCACACTGACAGCGCACGCATGAAGAGTGCAGCAGGTTAAAAATCGCACGCGAGGATCCAAAGTCGGGTCACGCCCATAGACTGTATGAAGAAGCGGACTAAGCGAGTGTGACGTCACCCACAGCGTTCAGCTCCAGTCAAATGAAGCTCGTCGAGGCTGGAGCAGTTATAGGAGCCGATTTGGAGCAGAGTTCCATATTTGGAATTCCGACCACGAGTATCATAGCAACCAAAGAGCCAATCCAGAGCGAAGCTGTTGAAGGTAAAACCCCCTGACCACGAGGAAAGAAGGCGCCTGATTTGTCTGTTATTAATGTTCATATCTTGAGTTACGAACAAAATAGTGAAATAAAAACACAGGATCATGTAGAGGGTTAATGCGAACAGTTTAAGATCAAAATGATGAGCCTGACAGCAGCAGTTACAGAGAGAGGGGCAACAGTTTTATAATGTAAAGTGAATTGGAGCCAGAGTCGATGGAGCCAGAGTCGCGCTCATGCTCACTTCCAGCAAGCCTTCAAGATTCCCTGACTCTTTCAGTGGCCGTGCAGTCAGCCATATCAGCAACAGGAACTCACCCACATGTATTTATTATAACTCTGCTCAGTTTGCATTGGCCAATCATATACTTTCTATCACACATCAGTTGATTCAAATTCAACAACTTTCTTTCACAACAGATTTAAGTGAAGTTCACTTTGTTATGAGATCGCTGCTGTTGCCGAGTGTGGAGTACTGAGTCCAGAGTCCACACGGCCCACACGTCCAGATGAGGGCCAGATGCGGCCGACAGCATTCCTCATCCTCGCTGATGGCTGCAACAATACACAGACACACAATAATAACGCTATTGTATCATAATCTTTCACAGGTTTGAGTGTTTTTATGGCCTATTTTATTAGTGTTGGAGCACCTTTACAACAGCCTCTGCAGGGATAATAAGAACAATAGAGATACACAGATACTGGTGTGTGATTTTGGCTCCGACGCAGGAGAATTGGCTGAATGGTGTATTGGTTTGAGGGCATTGGATCAGATTATATCCTGTTAGGGCTTATCCCTGTCCCTTATGATGGAATTATAGCACAGTTTCCATAGGAATTAACAATTCAAAATAAAACATTACCTCTTAAATTGCCAAAAGCACAGCCCTCAAAATGGAAGCTGAAACTACATGGATGTAATAAGAGTAGGTCTATTTAAAGACATAATGTTTTAACTTTTACTTATACAAAGCTGTTTTGTAGTTACCAGAAGGATTTTGGATCAGTGTTGTCATTCGCTATTTATGCTGAGATGGTGCAATATAAATTATGTTATGTATATAATGTTTTAAATGGGAAAACAAAAATAATATATTATAAGTTGTTGCTTAATGTCAGTAATTTATCCGTATCGGTGGCTAATGGTTATGATTCTCATCCACCAACTTGAAAGCTGGCAGTTTGAAGTTGCTCTGTACTGTTGTTGTGCTTTTGAACAAGACACTCCAGTGTTGAACTAATGGGAGTATGTTTGGCTACAGTCCTGCATGTTTACATTCATGTATCTTATGTATGTTTCATTATGTCTCGACCAAATAAACCAATACTAATTATAATAATAATGTATCCTCCTGATGCTGCTCCAGCAAAGTCTTAACCACCTCCGCTAGAACCATGTTGCCTGTTCAGCAGATTAGCAGCCAGCCTCTGTGGAGAGAGTGCCCATAAAGCACCTGTGTGTGCAGGTGTGAGCCAACGTCTCATTTCTTTAAGCTTCTGCCTCTAAAATAAGCACAGAGCAGGAGTCTTATCCACATGTATAGTATTAGTTACTGTGTTGTCTGGTATCATTTTATCAAACTGTGTTCTCCATTCTCCATGTATTTTCCATGAATGAAAATATATAAAACCAGCTAACAGTGACTATTGGGACTATAATAACTAACACCTTTATAACTAACAAACTCTGAAGCCTGATATATTGCTGCAGAGATATGCAGCTGTAAACAATAACACTGAAACTACTTTATGACACTGACACAAAAACAATGATGCAAGATGATCCCAGTAAACCATTTTTAAATAGACGGGATCATTAAGAGGCCTGAGCTGCAACACATAAAGAACAAAATGAAACAAATATGTGACATGGCTACAGCTAATTATTAACTTTTTACAGCTCAAATATTTTTACATTAAAATAAAAATACCCAAAATCTCGCCACTTTTACAAAGAAAAGTAACACCATAAAGATTGAGCCCAAAATCTCCTGCTCCAGGTTTCAAATACTAAACGATAAGTCGATATAGTGATGATCGTGACAGGCCAATGAATCAGAACAGGAAGTGGCTTAGCTCTGATGAGAAATGAAAGATGGCAGACTGATGGAGTGTTTCATTTACAAAGTGCGGCAGAACATCTGCTGCTGGATAACAGCTTGTGGTTTAACACCAAACTCTGTTAAAGTTTAGTTTTCACAAAACCATTGATGACACAGCCAAAATGTCCCGAAAGACATACCAAAATCCCTAACTCTGAAAAAGAGCGTTTTTGTCATTTCATTACAGCGCAAGGCTGGAAGGAGATCAATAGATTCAAATTATACACAACGATATGAGACAGTGGAACAGTGGACACATTTTACCTGTAGGACTGAAGCTAGCCTTAGTTCCTAATAGAGTAGAATTATTTAGGACTTGTTCAAGTAACTACCAAAAAAACAGTACTTCTACAGAGCTATTAACACACTGCTACTGATACGGCTGCAACGACTAATCAGAATAATGACAACTAACCTAAAATAACTGTTTGTTAATCATTATCTGGACTTCAGACTCCAAAATGCCAAAAGAGGTTTTACAACAAAGGCAGCGCTTAAAAAACACCAAACTAAAATCCCTACATGTGCCTGAACTGTGATGGTCAAGGCTCAAACTCAGCATGTAATCAAAGTATAAACGCATGGAGTCTGAGCATCAGTAGAGCTTCAGTGCTGCCACAGTGTTTGCGTTCCATATGGGAAAATGGTGAGTTTACAAAGAGCCCGAGGAAGTGTTTGACATGTCTCTGTTTGCAGGGAATGAGATTGGGGCCACTGAGGCTCATCCACACAGAAATGAAGCTCTACTCTGGGAAATGACTTCCTCTGCCAAACTATGCTTGGAACTAACGCCAAGGGAAAGTATTCCTAACTTTTATTACCCCTTTCAGTTCAAACATAGTGCCCATTCAGTAACTCAACTAAAAACATAGATATACTATTTCTATTACTGTTTCAAACTACTTTTTGTTCCGGAATCCCTATCTCGCAATTCATCTTTTAAAAAATCGTACGCTCAGCTAACTTTGCTGAAATCTGGATTGCTGTGTTTGAGTTTTCAAACTCATGAGATCCATCTTGTGCAGCTCTGGGTTGAACTTTTGGTGCAGAGCAGAAAGCATATCTTTTCTATCAAAAATGTTTTATTAAGAAATGCTAACAAGGCAGCAAGCGTAAACACAGACGTTACGGTGATACATTTATTTAGCCAAAAAGTGAAACTCTTCTGAAAGTCCACCTCTTCCCGAACAGTTTCAGAGGGCACCATCCAGATCGATGTTACAGATGAGTTACACACAATTTAATGTTAGTCTTTGTAACG
Source organism: Periophthalmodon schlosseri (assembly GCA_000787095.1). Lineage (NCBI taxonomy): Eukaryota > Metazoa > Chordata > Actinopteri > Gobiiformes > Gobiidae > Periophthalmodon > Periophthalmodon schlosseri. Next base: position 39,381 of record KN472144.1, on the reverse strand, counting down.
TGACTTAGGTAAGTTTAGTGGTAAACCAACAAACTTGACATAAAGACTTTCATTGTTCCACATCTAAAGAACAGCAGCCTATGTGATAATAATTCAGATGTTGATTTTTCACTCAAACGAAGCACGTTTGGATGCAATGTTCTTATGCTATGAGGACTTGAGAATTTAAGACTCACTAGACATAGAAAACTAAAACACATGTAAAGGCATTTTGCAGCATTTCCTGCAGACATGTGGAAAGGGGCTCGCCTCACAAATACGAGGTGGCATGTACACAGCTGATTGAATCCACCTGGTCATGTCAGCAGCCCTTCATGTGTGTAAAGATCAAAGAGAAACGAGAGCGTTAGCTTTGTGCATCTGCTTTCTACATACCACACTACATCCCCAAACTGTACCGAGATGGAGCCAGCATCCATGTGTTGTGTGACTGCTGCCATAGCAATGAACAATTTAAAACAACATCTTTTGAATAGTGAAAAGTTCTGAAAATGTCACATATAACAGGAAGCTAAACTCATGAATAGGGGGAAACTTCACATGTTTTGTCAGTGTTGTTGTGTGTGCCTCAGTCTTCATATTCACAGTGGAGCTATCGTGACCCACATGTGGTAAAGACAAATATAACCATCATTACAGAGGAAGACGCCACACAGAGCGAACTGGTTTTGCTCTAAAGCAGAGAAGGGTAAGGAAAGGACATACCCAGTGGTGGAAGAAGTACTCAGTTTTGTTACTTAAGTAAAAGTACAGAAACCAGGGTAAAAAAAAAGCTCAAGTAAAAGTATCACTTGAAAAAAACGTTAAAAAAAAAGTATTCCACGCAGACTTTGAGATCTTATAAAACTTCAAATGTATTGATTTTGATAAAGATTTGAGCTGGATTTTTTTTCAGCAAAAACAACTGAATCGATCTTATATTTTTGTTTGCTCAGATTATGAATGAAATAAAACCCTCAGCCTTTTCAGCAGGTCCCAAACGATAACAAAAAAACGTTTACTTTTCAGTCCTGTTCAAAAATGTAGGAGTAGAAAGCGCATACCTGCTCTTAAATGTAGTGAAGTAAAAGTAAAAAGTATTCACTGTAAAATGTACTTAAGTAAAATACCTCAAATTTGCACTAAAATTCCACCACTGGCCATACCCTACACTGGATTAATTGCAAAAGGGGATGTGAAAGAGGAAGAACCCCGAGCTGCAGATAAAAAAAAAGTTAAAGAAACGCCATCTGTGAGTTATGAAATTCTGAAATAAATGATCCTCCATAAGATTCCAGTAAGGTCACATAAATATCTTTAATGTGCCAGTCATTTCTGAGCAGATAGATCACGAGGTTGTCTCATAATTGACATTTGTCAAAGAAAAGTTCATATTATAAACTTTTCAAAGGTTATCTTATGTTCCAATGCAGTTTTAGACTTGCCTGGCAAATCCAGAATGATATCTCCCCACGTCTCAAGCCCGGTCAAACGTGATTGTGTAATCAGATTTATTTTTTTTGTTTTTTTAGTGAGACATGTGAAAAAAAGGAGCTCATTCTTCACCTATGATTTACAAATACAATCAAAAAGTTGTTTGCCAAATGGACGATGTTTTCATTTTCTGAGCTGATCAGAAATCACCTGATGAGCGGCTCACAGTCTGCGGGACGTAGGTGTGACACTGAACGATAAGTGTGAATTTTCAAAGACAAAAATCAAGTTCCTGGATCAATTTATTGAGGCAACTGGGGTCAGTCCAGAACCAGAAAAAGTCACTGCAGTAAGAGCCATGAAAGAGCCAAGCAACATTTTCGAGGTAAGACGTTTCCTGGGAATGACAAACCACCTGGGAAAGTGTTTGCCTTACTCAGCCAAAAAGACACATCCACTGAGAGAGCTTTTGAGAAAGACAAATATTAGGGGCCACAGCAAATCCAGGGCATAAAACCGGACTCGACAACACCCCCAGAACTGACACTGTATGATCCTTCTGCAGACACTAGATTCAACTTATGGACTTGGATCTGTTCTGCTGCAGAAAACGTGCACTATTGGGCACCACAGAGCTGCGCTATGCGCAAATCGAAAACCTTACTAACCATTTGCTGGTGAACTAATTGTTCAAAACAGGGCTGCAGCTATCGATTACTTTAATAATTGAGTAATCTATCGATTATTTACTTCGATTAATCGAGTAAGCTATAAATTGTTTTAACCTTCCATAAAATATCCTTAAAAGTATATTAGGGTGCGCTCACACTAGTCCAGTGGACCGTGCCCAAACACGGGTAGCCCCTAAAGCGCGGTAGTGTGAACGCAAAACCCTTTGGCCCGGTTGGAGGAGGTGGGCCAAAGCACGGTTGCTCATGTACGCGCACACGCACCATTTATGTTTACGGCGAATCCGGGCTCACCTCCAATAAGGACTGAGGGTATAGCTGTGGACAGTCCACAAGTGTCTGGAGCCTCGTGTCCTGTTGTCCTCGTTGCTCCACACTGTTGTTTAATCCATAAACTCAGAGGAGCATCTCAGCAGGACTCATATCTGCCTCATATTTCATGCTTCTGGTCTTATTTTCTCCGCTAAAACCATATCACTGCTGCGCGTGCGCGACCTGTAACGTACAGCGCCGTGCGACGTCACCGGGGCGTGGCTCACGCAGGTTGTGCAGGTGTGAGTCTAATAGATCCGTGGTGTGAGTGCGGGCCATAGAACTCTACGTAATTATGCTTGAGCACGGCTTGGTTCAAAGTGTCCCAGTGTCGAGCTAAACTCACTCCTGGATCTAAAATACGCAGCTCTCTTCCGTTATTTGAACAGATCCGTGCTCTCTTCACTGTTGTGCGGTCGGTGCTGAGCAGGCTCCGTGTGGAAACATGCTCCGTGCGGAAGCGCCGCAATGTTTCCATGCGCTTCAGTTTCTTTATTATAATTAAACGAATCATCGAGGCAATAAAATAAGACTCGAAGCTTTTTAGTAATCGAATTGCTCTATATACTCTACTAACCCTAACCCTAATCTATTATTTCAGCCCTAGTTCAGAATGTTTTTTGTTACTTGGCTGTAGACTCGTCACTCATAGTTGACATACTGAACAAACTTCACGAAGGCCACTTAGGCATAACAAAGTGCAGAGAACGAGTTAAACAGTCTGTTTGTTGGCCAGGTTTTAGCAAAGAACTGACAAAACTCATTGAAAACTGGGACACGCGCGTGAGAGAGTGCACAAGAAAGACACTTTGTTACCTACAGACTTTCTTTCCAGACCATGATGTACAGTAGGTGCAGATCTGTTCCAGTTTGGTAAGAACCAATATTTGATTCTTCTAGACTACTTTTCAAGGTTCCTTGAGGTAGCCAAACTATCATCTACCATTTCAGAAGCTGTTAAGGACCATCATAAGTCTATATTTGCTGGGCATGTCATTCCAGAGATCGTGCGTTCAGATAATAGTCCACAATTTGCATCTACTGTTCCTGTCACTCCTTCTCAGCTTGATCCAAATGGAGCTGACCTGGGAAAGGTGAAAAGAAGAGAACAGCGTTACAGACTAAGGTCGTTTTCACTCTGCCACTAGTTGGGACGACGCAAAAGAGCATTCGCTCAAACACGACAGTCGCATTTTGGACCACAGTAAACTGGTCCAAGGGCGCTTGAAACAGGAGGTCTCAGAGCGGCTCCACTCGCACTCTGGAGCGGGGCGAGTGCGGTGTGAACGCGGCCGACCTCGGGCCAACCTACGCGGTCCGCTGTGACAGTAAAGCTGCTTGGAATTGGGGAAAAAAGCATCGAATGGGCGCTGCAGAGCTGCTGTTTGACACGTTCGTCTGACGACTTAATATCAGCGACAGTCTCCTCCTGCGTCTGTCTGCGCAGGTGAGCCTGGGTCTGTCTGCGCAGGGGAGCCTGGGCCTGTCTGCGCAGGTGAGCCTGGGCT